>CM077217.1:14596503-14901503 GCA_039654625.1 Rhinogobio ventralis | reverse complement strand
TCACATACTAAGTATGTTTGACTATTAATCTGAGCCATTATGTCTGCAAAACTGTTTTATATAATGTTTCACAGTACCTAAGCTGTTAGATCCCTTGAGAATCTTGGTGACTTGTTGCTTTGTATCTACAAATGTGTTTTACCAGTAGAAGAGCAGGCCAGCCTGCAGATGGCACCTGTAACCAGAGACCTCTATAGTGTTCAATTATTGAAACACATTCATTCACACACACACACTCACAGACTGAGTATATACTGCTGTCTTCATTGTTTTCAGGGTTCGTTTAGCATTGGAAGCTTTTATGGATCTTCTTCTTTAATATTCATAAAACATTATGATATTGGATGTAATCCCACTGTGTGAAGACAAAATACACTGTCCTAATATTCCTAATGAAGTGTGCGTTTCCCCCTGCTGAGGTGGTGTGTATCAGATTTGAGGTTGTGTTGGGATGAACAGACAGATGACCCACTGTAGGGGAGAGAAAGTGAGCTGCTTGTTTTCTCCTTGTTTTTATATTATCTTTCATTCGAGCCTCATGTCTGGGTCGGATGTCCACAATGAAACTGCTGCAGCTGGGTCATAAAGTCAATGATGGATATATCAGAGAGTTTCAGAAAGGTTTTATTTCTCTGAATGGGCAGCTCTTACAAAACACTTTTACTAAATATATATATATATATATATATATATATATATATATATATATATATATATATATATATATATATACTAAACTCTGAACTCAAAGATCTAAGACTTTTTTCTATGTACACAAAAGGCCCATTTCTCTCAAATCTGTCTAAATCTGTGTTAGTGAGCACTTCTCCTTTGCCGAGATAATCCATCCACCTCACAGGTGTGGCATATCAAGATGCTGATTAGACAGCATGAATATTGCACAGGTGTGCCTTAGGCTGGCCACAATAAAAGGCCACTCTAAAATGTGCAGTTTTATCACAGCACAATGCCACAGATGTCACAAGTTTTAAGGGAGTGTGCAATTGGCATGCTGACTGCAGGAATGTCCATCAGAGCTGTTGCCCGTGAATTGAATGTTCATTTCTCTACCATAAGCCGTCTCCAAAGGCGTTTCAGAGAATTTGGCAGTACATCCAAACGGCCTCACAACCGCAGACCACGTGTAACCACACCAGCCCAGGACCTCCACATCCAGCATCTTCACCTCCAAGATGGTCTGAGACCAGCCACCCAGACAGGTGCTGCAACAATTGGTTTGCATAACCAAAGAATTTCTGCACAAACTGTCAGAAACCGTCTCAGGGAAGCTCCGACCTGAGTGGGCAAATGCTCACATTCGATGGCGTCTGGCACTTTGGAAAGGTGTTCTCTTCACGGATGAATCCCGGCTAGGGATTTTTATTGATTTATAGTATTTTATTGATGGCATTTTGAATAGAGATACCGTGACGAGATCCTGAGGCCCATTGTTGTGCCATTCATCCACGACCATCACCTCATGTTGCAGTATGATAATGCACGGCCCCATGTTGCAAGGATCTGTACACAATTCCTGGAAGCTGAAAACATCCCAGTTCGGTGACCGGACATGTCACCCATTGAGCATGTTTGGGATGCTCTGGATCGGGATATACGACAGCGTGTTCCAGTTCCTGCCAATATCCAGCAACTTCGCACAGCCATTGAAGAGGAGTGGACCAACATTCCACAGGCCACAATCAACAACCTGATCAACTCTATGCGAAGGAGATCTGTTGCACTGTGAGGCAAATGGTGGTCACACCAGATACTGATTGGTTTTCTGACCCCCCCAATACAGTAAAACTGCACATTTTAGAGTGGCCTTTTATTGTGGCCAGCCTAAGGCACACCTGTGCAATAATCATGCTGTCTAATCAGCATCTTGATATGCCACACCTGTGAGATGGATGGATTATTTGGCAAAGGAGAAGTGCTCACTAACACAGATTTAGACAGATTTGTGAACAATATTTGAGAGAAATAGGCCTTTTGTGTACATAGAAAAAGTCTTAGATCTTTGAGTTCAGCTCATGAAAAATGGGGGCAAAAACAAAAGTGTTGTGTTTATAATTTTGTTCAGTGTATATATCCTGCCTCAAGTTGGTGGAGAAGGAGCTGAGCTGTAAGGCAAAGCTCTCGATTTACCGGTCGATCTACGTTCCTACCCTCACCTATGGTCATGAGTTGTGGGCCATGACCAAATGGACAAGATCCCGGATACAGGCGGCCGAAATGAGCTTTCTCCGCAGGGTGGCTGTGCGCTCCCTTAGAGATAGGGTCAGAAGCTCAGTTATTCGGGAGGAGCTCAGAGTAGAGCCTTTGCTCCTCCATAACAAGAGGAGCCAGCTGAGGTGGCTTGGGCATCTGTTTCGGATGCCTCCTGGATGCCTTCCCGGGGAGGTGTTCCGGGCACATCCCACTGGGAGGCGGAAGAAGATGGAGACGTGTATATATATATATATATACTGTATATAATAAATTACACACACACACACACACACACATATAAAATTAAGACTATATTATAAAATAAAAAATAAAAATATATATATTATTTTTTCATAATTGCCATTATTCTCAATGGTGATTCTTAGAAGATATAATATAATACAGTATATTTTAAGGTATTACATAAAAAAATGAACATACTGATACTAGTGCCATTTACTAATGTAAACTATTAATAATTTAATTTATGCTGATATATATTTAAAAAACATATATAAATATACATATAAAACATATCTATATATTAAAATAATATATAAATAATAAATATAAACATATAAAATAAAAAATACATATAAATAACATCATTGTTTTCTTTTCTTTTTTGTATTGTTTATATATGATTATAGTATTTATTAATACTTGAATGATCTTATTTATGTATTTTTTATACATCTTAATATTATTTGTAATTAAATATTATTTTTATATTTTTAGTTTTTACACAGTTTTAAATTAAAAAAATGTAAATATTTGTAATAATTTTGTACTTTTGTCACTTTTATTAGTTTTTGTTTTTTTGTGTTTTTATGTAGTTTTAAACTATTTTTTAATATCAGTTTTAGTAATTTTAGTAATTCAACTTAAACTACATTTTATTTTAGTTAGCTGCCAAGGCAACATTTCTAAGTTAAGTTTTTATTATAATATTTAGATTTAATTTCATTTCAGCTTTATTTCAATGAATGACAACTATTTTAAGTAAACAATAACACTGAATGGTAATAAGCTTTATGATCATGTAAATTAATGGTGAAAATATGCATGTTTTAATGAGAAAAAATGGATGGTTAAAATCCTGGCCTTCATTTTTTAATGTTGACTATCATGTTTAATTCGAACAATGTACTGGAGACTTTTAACCAACTGGGCCAGTTGCAAAAATGCTGCAAAAATGGCTTCTCTAAAAGGGATGTTAAGAAAAAAGTCTACAGAAAGCATTTGATTGGACAAAAATATTGCTACACCTTAGTGTGAAAAAGATGAGTCATCAATATTTATAAGGGAGAGAGAAGCCTATTTTTGCTAAAAGCTAGTTTTGGGAACTTTTAGGAGTGTGTTAGCATATAAATGACCTCAAAGCTAACAGACACTGACTAACAAACACAAAACTGTTATGATACAGCATCTGCACATCATCACAGGAAGTGACTAAATCAGACTGAGTTAGCATGAAAGTGATACACTAGTGTGCACTAGACACTGGGAGGAGTTGCAGAACCCAAACTGTTTATTTTTATACCTCCATTTAGTATGATTGCTTACTGCGTATTTCTCTGTTGTGCCTGCTGAGTTCTCACCCCCTGATGCTAATACAGTAGCTTTGGGACCAGAGAACGATTAGCTGAGACACGAGATGTACGGTAAAATAAATGGTATTGGAGAGAAGTAATACAGAATTGGGATGGAGAGTAAAAAAGAAGGACACCGGGACAGAGAGGTGTGTGTGTGTGCCAGGCAGTGACTGCAGTGTGTGTCGTATATCTCTGCAGACAGCAGAACAGGACTGCATAGCAAGAGTTGCATTCGACAAAGCTGTATTTGCAGGACAGATTTCAGCAATTGGATATATAATCAGAGTTGCATATTTAGTGGCGTTATAGCCTTTCGTGTTGTTACCGACAGATTATAAAGTCATAACCTTGACTCTTTTATGATAGGTTTAAACTTTTTTGCGGAAGTATTTAGTGTCCTTGCTGAGGGCACATAGTGTGGATGGCTCGTGGAAAGAGGCAGAGGTTTCATACGTCCTCTGAGCTCTATGGATCCTCATGTCGTCTTTAGCCCAATGAGACGTTTCTGCATGTGTTACGGTGTGATTACGGTACGTACAGCCCCTCCTCGTGAGGGGAGACACATGGAAACAGGAGACTGCATTGCAACAACATTTTCTTAATCGTTATTTTTACATTTTTTAGTAAACATATCTAAACATCCTTAAAAGTAGATAAATGTCCTTGAGAAGCAAAAAAGATGTGGCCTTGAATTAAGAATTTGCTCCTACAACTTATGAATGTTTCCTTGTTTTTAGCTCAAATGTGGCCATGTTGATTTAATTTGATTAAATGAAAATGAGGGAACAAATTAGTACAACATGGTCACGATTTAACTAAAAGGAATGCTTTAGTATGGTCGCAATTTAACTAAAACCAGGGAACGAATTAGTACAATGTGGTCACGATGTATCTAGAATGAGTCGAACGAAATTGGTACAACATGATTACAATTTAATTAAAATGAGGGAATAAATTTGTACAGTGTGGTCGCGATGTATCTAGAATGAATCAAATGAAATTGGTACAACATGATTACATTTGAACCCTCTGGTGCTGTTTTTTTTATTTCAATGAAATGAATGGACTATATTTTAGTTCGATAATGTTTTTATTAAATATTTTTATGGCACTAAATTATATTTATGGAATAGTTATGATCCATTTATTACCTGTTAACCACTTTTTGAGAGGTCACATAGACCTGAAAATGAAATTTCCAACTTAAACTGTCGAAAATCTTGAATGCTCTGGAACACAGACTTAAGTTTGGTCTCATTTTAAAATACGACACTTGGCAGATTATTACTGAGGTGAAAAAAAATAAAAAAATAAGTATTATTATGAAAAATGCACACTTTTTTTTTTTATAAGAAATATATATTTACCAAAACATGTTTTACTCTAAAACTGTATAAAAATCAAAGGCATAAATCTAAACAAGTTTTGTTCCAAATTTGAGGTTGATATCTCAAAAAATTAGCTTTCAGTAAGATTTTGTTTGGGTGCAGTACTAAACGTTTCCACTAGATGAAATTCGTCTCCCATTCATTTCCAATGCGGCCATTTTTGGCAGCGAACAGTACGGGCCCTATCATACACCCGGCGCAATGCGGTGCCAGACGTGACGCAAGTGTATTTTGCTAGTTTCAGCCTAGCGCAGTTATCATTTTCACATCCAGCGCCATGTTGTTTAAATAGCAATTGCACTTGCGCCCATCTGTTCGCCCATGAGCGTGCTGGTCTGAAAACGAGGTGTGTTCAGGCGCATTGTTGGCGTGTTGCTATTTTGAGGCAACTGAAAACGACTGCGCCATTGACCAACTGAAACCTGGTCTAAAGTCAATAGCGCAGTATTTTTTGTGTTATTTAAAGAGCGCGTTAGTAATGTGCGCCTATAGGCGGGTCCACAACGCGCAAACACTCTGCTTATTACACACACAGGGACGCACAGCAGCACACAAATATTTTTAAATATTAAAAATAAAAGGATTCCTTTCTGGAGAAGCGTTCAGTCTTTCCACATGTAAGTAGCGAATCCACCATGGTGCAAGCGCAACTGGCTTTTAAAGGGAATGGGAGATGAGACTCTGATTGGTTTATTGCACATTACGCCCAAAACACACCCATTACTCATTAAGAGAATAGGGACAACCCTTTTAGACCACGTCGACCATTTTTCCCATCAATAAACAAGCAAAAGTGGATTCGGATGCACCCTAAGTGCACCTTAGATCATTAAAATAGGGCCCTACAAGTGTGACTATTTTTTTCAGGACCATTTAACCTTTTTGAATCATGTCCATGATTTTTTTTGTGTGTACATAGCAAGTGCCAAACCCTTTACCATGTTTCGAACCATTCCGATGAAGTAAAAAATTCTAAAAAAAAACAAAATGTAAAATTTTTTGGTCAAAAATTACCAAACAGCACCAGAGAGTTAAAGGAACACTCCACTAATAGGCTTATTTTCCAAAATAGGCTAATTTTCCAACTCCCCTAGAGTTAAACAGTTGAATTTTACAGTTTTCTAATCAATTCAGCCGATTTCCGGATCTGGCGGTAGCGCTTTTAGCATAGCTTAGCATAGATCATTGAATCTGATTAGACCATTTGCATCTCGCTCAAAAATAAGACCTAACTGTACTAAGACCGACGGAAAATGAAAAGTTGCGATTTTCTAGACTGATATGGCTAGGAACTATACTCTCATTCCTGCGTAATAATCAAGGAACTTTGCTGGCGTACCATGGGTGCAGCAGGCGCAATGATATTACGTAGCACCTGAAAATAGGCTAACTTTTGTCAACATAACCAACGTGACAACCTTGTTGCTTGCACAGGGAGCGTGCTGGGGACTATTTTCAGGCGCTGCGTAATATCATTGCGCCTGCTGCACCCATGGTACGGCAGCAAAGTCCAAACAAATTAATAAAACATGGCTATAAAGTAATTAGTAGTGGAACCAAATCAATGTTTTTCCTGCTTTTCATGTGCGGAGCTCAGTAAATATTAATGCTAATTCAAATTGTACTTTTTTTTTTGTTGATGCATGTTACGCTGTATGATGCAAGTGGTCTTGGTCTTATACTGACATCTAGTGGTGATGAGGCAGAATCACAGCAGATGGCATAATGTGCTATCCACAGTCATCCCTGATTCGTTTATAAAGAAAGTAGAAGTAGTTCATGCCATGTTGTAATTACCGTAATTACGAGATTTCAAAAGTGTTCACGTCCTCCTCTTAGAGCTAGTAATTATAGTTTGTAAGATGTGAATTTTCTGAGAGCTCCTACTTATACCACCTGACCACTGCAAATTCTTTTAGGGATTGATAGTGGTGCATTCCTAGTCCGAGAATGTGAATGTTGTCATCTCAATACTACAGTAATTACGACATGGCATGAATGCAGCATTTTATACAGCTGGTCATGTGATCTCAAAATGGTGGCCTCCATTAGGGGTCTCGCTCCGTGTAAAATAAATCAGCTATTATTAGTCTACTGAAATGACTGGAGACCAATAATATATATTGAATTGAAGTGTATTTTCTTACCCTTTTGGATAAGTTTTTTAAATTTTTTTTATCTCAAATCTAACACAATTTAGTTATGTTTATACTTAAAACAAGAAGAAGAAAAAAAAGTTGATCAAAAATTCAAGATATATTCTCTGAAAATGTCTTAATATTTTGAATTTATCAAAGTGAATTTATCTTGTTTTTAGAAAAAATACTATTTGAACAGTTAGACAATAGTTTAAGGATTTAAACTTTTTATGTATTTTAAGTGTATGCAGTAGATTTTGGTCACAGATAATATTAAAGTCACATGTAATATTAAAATTGTTTGTCATTCTGTCCACTTGCATTTTTTTCAGTAAATTGGAGATGGTGTAAACTTGTATAACGTTGTGTTTAGAGTTAAATATGTTATAATAAATTATGTGTATTTGTGTGTTTTTAGAGTCAGGACTGGAGTAAGACTGATGATAGATTGTTGCAAGCTGTGGAACAGAATGATCCGGAAAAAGTAGCCACGCTGCTGGTGAAGAAAGGTCTCTGCCCGTCCAAATTGGACACGGAGGGCAAATCAGCGTGAGTGGACCTTTGATTTCAACAATGTTAAACCATACACTGGCCTCGCTTAAGTGACATATTCTTGTAATAATTGTAAAAACAAGGGCTCCAGACTGCGACCAAATGGTCGCAATTTGTGACCTTTTTTTCCTGCTGGAGCGACTAAATTTTGTTAGAGGTCCCACCGGTGTGGCCACCACGGTGCCCAACCGACATATGAGAAACATCAAGCAGCAAACTAAACGAAAGTGTAACGGAACCGCGCTACTCGTTTAAGCTGCGCTATGCGGACCGCAAGCTCATACACGGCCTGATCTCGATCACGCGACACCGTTACTACACAGTGCTGGGAGATCCAGTGAGAAAGCGTTTGAATTCGCCACAGAATTAATAACATTACTACTGTGAGATCTAGAGGAATCAGTGCAGAATTATCTGTTATAAACCATATATGTCAGATCAAACAATGCTGACATGGAAACCATGTTTCAGTCCACAAATCACCAACATTTACCATGGATTTAATGTAGTAACACCACATGGTATTGTGGCGATAGTCAAATGTTTTTTTTTTTGTTTTGTTCTGTTTTTTTACATTATTCATCTCAGGGTTTGTACAACCTTTTGAGAGTGAAATTCAAGCACTTTTCAAGGGCTTTCAAGTGCTTCACACTTTTCCCAGCCCTTCAAAGCTCTAAATATTATCCAATTTATTTTTAATGTGATAATTTGTAAAACTAAAAGTTTAAAGGTGTTGGAAAACTAACACTTTGTGGCAAACAAGCAAACAATTTTTATTTAAAAAAAAAAACCATGAAATTACCACTATAACCAGTAGTTGGCGGCAGAAGAGCACTTTTTTGACTTGTTAGCCATTTCCACTCCCCTTTCCTAATATATGGAAACAAGTAGGAAGTTAATCATGGATAAAAATGAGGTTTTTGACTGATGTTAATAAAAGTTCATTTTATCTGCATATCAATTCAAGCTCAGTGCTTCACTGTTAAATTTCCAATAAACAAACATGTAATATTATTAGTAACTGCACTTATTATCAAAACAATGCAAAACAATAGTAATTTTATTATTAAATTAACTTTATGATAAATTTATCTCCTGCGCCACCAAATCAGGTGCTGGCACCACCAGCTATAGAACTTAGTTGCGCTGATGCCACTGCTCTCAAATGTTAGTCTGGAGGCCTGAAAAACACATTAACAATTAAAGACATTGTTCACAGGTTCCATCTTTGTGCATCTCGAGGTCGGTTGGATTGTCTAGAGGTCATCCTCTCTCATGGGGTGGACATCAACGTAACAGACGGCACAGGTACGATTTACTCGACTAGTTTTACTAATGGAAGTTGTGATAGATTTCAATGAGATCTGTTGGTTTCTCTCTGTAGGTTTTAATGCTCTCCATCTTGCTGCTAAGAATGGACAGTCAGATTGTCTAAAGAGACTTCTTCAGGTAGGAGTCTTGAACATAATCCCATAGTCCTAGAAAAAATAGAGCCAATATTGATGTTAAAGTACAATAATGTTCATCCTGTAGGAGAGGATGCCTGTCGACTCCACGGACAGTTTTGGGAGGACTTCCCTTCACCATGCTGGTAATAAAAACAGCCCTAATATTCAAGCGTATGAACTTTATACAGAACATTGAATTGCTAGGTTATAGGAAGCTGTTTTTGGTTCATTACGTATTTGTTTTTGTGCAGCTGTAAGTGGCTGCTTGTCCTGCACTGAGATTCTGTGGGACTTTAAAGCCAACCTTGATGCTCAAGATGGAGTAAGTTCATGTAAAAGGATAATTTACTTTTGTATCTGAAGTGATATTCATATACTTTTTATTAGTATGCATGTATGTATTGAAGTATCCATCAAATCTAAATGGTTAAACTTACTGTTTTCTCTTAGGATGGGTCAACTCCATTGATCCTGGGGGCCCAGATGAGCAGAGTCGAGCTGTGTACCTTTCTTTTGGAACGAGGAGCCAATCCTAATATACAGGATAACCAGGGCAGGTTGGATATGCTTTAAACAGCTGGTATAAAATTTGAAGAATCTTTAAAATTTTGTTTTGTTTTGTTTTATTTTCAAAAAGGAAAAAATATTGCATAGTTTCAATCAGTATTGTTATTTTTAGTATTATTATTCAGTATTATTGTTATAGTATTGAAATAAGCTGAAATAAAATACTAATATTAGATAAAATTTTTTAAAAGAAAATTAGATGAAATGTTGCCTTGGCAACTAACTGAAATATAAGCTAAATATAAATATTTCCAAAAAATAAATCTGAAATTAAAATTAATTAAAGCTAAATAGACAAAAGCACATAAAATGACTAAAGCTTAAACTAAAACGAAAACTGATTATATAAAAATAAGGGATAGTTCAAACTATGCTATGCTATAATAGTATAGAATAATAATAATAGAATTATAACATAATTGACATCAGCGTATGAAACCGCCACACATCTCCTTTTAACCTTTACTTCAGTGAAAAGCCATCAGACGTCTATTTTTAATGTAATTGTTGTATTATTGTATTATTGTACAGACACAATTAACCAAAACAAGAATACAGCAAAAACTAAAACTAAATAAATAAAATAAAATAAAAATTGTTTATGTTGTTGTTTTTAGCCCTTTCCTAATCTTGGAAATTATCATATTATTTTAACAGAAAAAATGCAATATCCTTAGGAGATATAATGTTTTCAATAATATACAAAAATATTAGAAAATGTTAATGTGCTTTTCTTCTAAAATATAGTGCAACAGTCAGGTTCCGGAAGTATAAACTCCATTAATTTTCTCCATAGGAAATTCTTTTAATGATAACTTTAAACCTTTAAAGACAGCCTTAAGGTGATGATACACAGGGCAACTTTTTGAGCAATGTTGGTGGGCAAAGTTGTCGTCAATAGGCAACCAGATGAGACACAGGGCCCACGACCGATCTAAAGTATCCAGATAGAAATTTGTTGCCCATTCTCAATGGAAAGGTGCCCAAGCAACATCGCTCTGCAATATTGCCTGGCAACATTGCTCAAAAAGTTGCCCCGTGTATCATCACCTTTACTGTGAGCAACGAGGTTGTTAACCAATGGTATTTGTTTCCGGTGAAGAGCCCATATTTTTTCAAGTTATAAGTTATATGTTTAACAGCTGAATTTGTGATGAAAAACTACATTACACATGATGCTGGAGAGAAAATTCCACCAATCAGATAGTCGAAACAAGCAAAACAAAAGCCAAAAGATCTCGTTAGCTCTGCCTACTCCCATCAAGCATCGTAAATGACGTAATTGAGTCTGTCTCTCTATGCTCTCAAAACACTTAAATATTTGTGTATATATAAGCATATTTTGCCATAAGCTTAAAATATAGAGTTTTTATATATATATAATCAACATAAGTTCACCCAAAAATTAAAATTATCCCATGATTTACTCACCCTCAAGTCATCCTGGGTGTATATGACTTTCTTCTTTCAGGCGAATACAATCACAGTTATATTTAAAAAGCCCTGGCTAATCCAAGCTTTATAATGGCAATGACTGCTCTAGTAAATTATCTAGCTTCCGGGCGATTGCCTTCTGTATTCAACTTACGGAAAAAGTGTAGCGCCTCCCGCAGTTCAAAATGCTTACACTACGTCTGACGAGCGTAACTGGTGTGCAATGTAGCGTAAGCATTTTGAACTGCGGGAGGCGCTACACTTTTTCCGTAAGTTGAATACAGAAGGCGATCGGCCGGAAGCTAATTAATTTACTTTATAAAGTTTTAAATATGGATATTTTTCTTACACAAACGCATCGCTTTTATAGACTCCATTATAAAGCTTGGATTAGCCAGGACTTTTTTAATATAACTCCGATTTTATTTGTCTAAAAGAAGAATGTCATATACACCTAGGATGACTTGAGTGTGAGTAAATTTTTGGGTGAACTAACCCTTTAATTTGATTATGCTGTTCGCAATGCTTCATGGGATTGTAGTTCTTTCCTTGTACCTTTATATTTTTTTCCAATTTTCAATCAAAGTTCGTAATGTTATTATTCACCTCGTAGCTGTTTGGCTTGGTTCATGGCTTAAAATGCTTTAAAGGGTTAGTTCATTAATTACTCACCCTCATGTCATTCCTAACCCATTAGACTTTCGTTCAACTTCAGAACACAAATTAAGATCTTTTTATTGCAATCTGAGAGCTTTCTGTCCCTCCGTTGAAAGCTATGCAACTGAAACTTTGACGCTCCATAAAGAGATCTTAAAACTAATTCATATGAATTGAGTGGTTTAGTCCAAATTTTCTGCTTTAAATGATGAACAGATTGAATTTAGGCTTTTATTCACATATAAACATTCATCAACTCACACATCAGTTGTGATAAACGGAAGCTCAAGCATGTTCGCTTGACGTGCAAGAACCAATGAGGTCCATTCTCATGTTTTGCAGCACATTTGAGCTTCAGCAAGAACCAATGAGGTTCATTTTCGTGCGTCAAGCGGGTTCGGTTGAACTTCTGTTTGTGTTTACTGATAAATGTTTATATGTGAATAAAAGCCTAAATTCAATCTGTTCATCATATAAAGCGATCGTGTCTCTTCAGAAAATATGGATTAAACCGCTCAATTCATATGGATTAGTTTTACCATCTATTTATGAACTTTATGAAGCGTCAAAGTGGTAGTTGCATAGCTGTCAACGGAGGGACAGAAATTTCTCAGATTTCATGAAAAATATCTTACGGGTTTGAAACGACATAAGGGTGAGTAAATTATGAATTTTCATTTTGGGTGAACTACCCCTTTAATGAAGACATTTTTGAAATCCCTATGGAAGAAATGAATGGAAAATATACTTCCAGAACCAACGTTACTGAAAAAGTGGAGGGGCACTGTTGAACTCTATTGTCCTGTGTGGTCTGGTATCATCATGTGTTTCGAGGCAGATCAGCGTTGATGTTGGCCTGCGAGAGTGACAGCATGGAGACTGTAGAGGTGTTACTGAAGGGCGGAACTAACCCAAACCTATCCGATGCCCTGGGGCACAACTCCGCCAATTACAGCATCACTGCCGGCAACCACAATATAACCCAGCTTCTGCAGAACGAAGGCGTGACAGCAGGTAACCACACACACATCTAGCCCTCACCTTTAATTCCTTAGAGAGATGGGCCATCTGGAGCCTAGTGGTTCTTCTTCCCCCCGCCTCTGATGTTTGGCCCCATCTCCATTTGGATATGCTCGTAATCTGAGAGGAGAGACTAAAAAGCAGATGTTACGTTGGGTCAATGGATGAAAACATAGAGAAGTTTGCTAACTCAAGTTACAAAAGCTGATTGGAAACATATGTTGGACTGAGTTGGAAATGGATCCCAGTGTTAATAAAGGGCCCCTGTGGTCGTACCACCTGACAGAGTGATAAATGTGCTGCCTGTCTGCTTTCATGTTGCCTCTTTTTTACTGCAACATTGAGCATGTGGTGGAATGGCAAGATTATATATAGTTATGTGTTTGAATGTGGTTTACAATGTGTTTTTGGAGTGGTGTGTGTGAGTCTCACCGCACTGCTGTCTGTTTCTGTCCTGTGCATTCCCAGCTGCTGAGGGTTCGAGTGAGGAGGTAATTGTTACTAATGGCATTTAAAATAAAACAGCCCCTTCCAACACTTTTATCACATGCATACAAATAACTAAACCACAGAAAATCCTCAAGGATGGTCAGGATGCATTATGCAAATGTTTCACAAATATAGTCAATTTTGTACCTCAACTGAGTGTAGGGTAACTGCAGTATGTAGACAGCTTGATTTAAAGGTGAAGTGTATAACTTTTGCGCCCCTTGTGGCACCAGACGGAATTGCCAATTTCTAGCCTAAACTTCTGGTTTAAGGTGCATTCACATTTATCATTGACAGAAGTGTATGTTACAAATCGGACTAACACTGCTGCTACTTGCTTTGCTTTCTAACCTGTGCATCCTGAAACCCCACCCACACCAGCAGGCTCCTCCTCCTCCTAATCCCCCATCTAGCGGAACCACCCCTCGCAAGAGGAAAGCCCCCCCACCTCCTAAATCTCCTGCTCAGGTACAACATGGGATTCATGGATCCTATGAAACACTGCTATTAACTCTTTCCCCGCCAAACACGTAATTTTCCGTTATTTGTGAGAAAAAGCTTCCCCGCCAAACAGAATTTTCCGTGTTTCCATGTGTTCACTGTTATATGCTAGGGGGCACTGTTACACATCTTCTGAATGAGTTCAGAATCTCCTGATCAAAACACACGCGAAAAGGACGCAAAAAAACAAGCGATCGTATGTAAGCAGATGCATATGTAAAATAACGTGATCATCAACATTAAATATAAATCAAAACTGCTTAATGTTACTGAATGAAATGTCATCCCAGAACGAGCTATAGGACTGTGCAAGCATTAGGGGTGTTGAAGGACTTGATCTACTCCATCTGTGTTTGATCATCGTTCTGAATCTGATCTGGATGTAGTCACAAAAACGTGATTTTCTCAGCTTTTTGTTCAAAATGTTGCTTTTTTTACTAAACTTACCCATATTTATGTGTTGATAAAAAAGGAATGCATGCGTTTTTTTTTGTTTAAAAACAGAGGGTCTGCTCTTTCTTTTGATATATTGCATGCTCAGATATTCATAAAACAAAATATTCTATAGGCCATTACATTTTTGTGAAAATTATAAAAAATCCTGGCGGTGCATGGCAACTTTTTTTTTAAACGCTGGTGGGGAAAGAGTTAAAAGGAAAGCATGTCTTAAAGGTATAGTTCACCCAAAAATTGTGTGAACGTCATGTCGTTACAAATCTGTGTGTGTTTTCTTCTTCTGTGGAACATAAAATTAGATGTTTTAATAAATGTTCACACTGCTCTATTCCAACAATGAAGGGACTGTAAACTTAAAAGAGGACAAATAAACACCATAATAGCATGATGGACTTTTCATTTTGCGTGAACTATTCCTTTAAATGCATGACATTGGGTTTCATTAGTTAATCATTTCATGGATTATTTGTATTTATGCGCACAGGAGAACTTATGTAAAAAATGTCTAGCTAATTCTTAACCTGTTTGTACACAGATGAATTTGTTCTTAACCTCGTTCTAATGTTAATGAATTCTGAATATTCTAATAAGGCCAAAGTTAGTCATTTACATAAAATACGCCCAAACAATCCATATAAGGGCTTTCCTGACAATTTGAGAGCTGTTGATGAATCATTCTTTTTGTGAGAACATTTGTATGTAGATTTCATGCACAAATTTGTGCATACGCAGGGTCCTATGAAATCCATTTTTTTTTTCACAAATTAAAATTTGATTAAATTTAAATATACTGTCAATTCTATTTTTCTGACTGTATTCCGTGATTCAGTCTGCATTTTCTGCTTTACATAAATCATAGGGCCCTAGTATATCATACACATGGTTATTGAATGGCATCCATTGTTTTCACTTACATATGCATGGCTTATGCATAATAATTTCGCAGGGCCCGGCCCTTTCCTCAGATGCCTCAAGTATGCCACCTCCCCCTGTCCCCACCCAATCACCTGAATCCCAGAGCCCTGGTCCGCCCTCTCCCGCCCCCAGGACCCAACCTCCTCCATCTGAGAACCTTGTGAGTGGCAAGGAATGTAAAAACTTTGCTTTTAATGAATTATAGCCCTGATTAGTATAGTCAGCATCTACAGTACATTATAATCAGTGTTGGGGGTAACATATTACAAGTAATGCAAGTTACGTAATCAGATTACTTTTTTCAAGTAACGAGTGAAGTAAAGCATTACTTTTACAACAAAATATCTGTGTTACTTTTTCAAGTAATTAACGCAAGTTACTTTGTTCTCCCATTTATTGACTGATATGTCCCCATGTTGAGTGAAATCGTGAGTAAGTGCAGAGGCGTTGTGTGTAAACATGATGGTTATTGTAGTTCTAGACTAAGGGCCCTATCATACACCCGGCGCATTGCGGCACCAGGCGTGACGCAAGTGTTTTTTTGCTAGTTTCAGCCAGACGCAGTTATCATTTTCACATCCTGCGTCACGTTGTTTAAATAGCAAATGCATTTGCGGCCATCTGTTTGCCCATGGATGTGCTGGTCTGAAAACGAGGTGTGTTCAGGAGCATTGTTGGCGCATTGCTATTTTGAGGCAACTGAAAACGACTGCGCCTTTGACCAACAAAAACCTGTTTTTTTTTTTTTGTTATTTAAAGAGTGCGTTAGTAATATGCGCCTATAGGCGAGTACACAATGTGCATATACTCTGCTTATTACACACACAGGGACGCAGCAGCACAAAAAAAATTTTTAATATAAAAAATAAAAAGAATTCCTCTCTGGAGGAACTTTCCCCAACACGGATTATAATAATGTACACATTTAGTCATTTGGAATAATCACACACAGTTTTCCATGTGACTACGTTGCAATCTGTGTTGTTGTGTCAGACGGAGGATGAGGAGGTCTTTGAAGAGATCCGTAAGCTCAGACTGGAGAGAGGTCGCCTACTGCAGAAAATTAAGGTTTTGGAGCAACAGCAGTGTAGCGCCACCACTGCCCTGGAGGAGGTACTGCCCTTCTTTAACTATAATAAACTTATTGGCACTGACAGGGAACAAAATTAGATTTGAAACTCTTGAAAAGTAAAATTTCAGTTAAAGGGGATACTTTCCTTTAGAAAAAGCTGATTGTCAACCGCAGGGGGGGGGACTCAGTAAATCAAAATATTAATTTTACATGATGTTTGCCATTTTTTGCAACCTAGATTTGAATGATTTAGTCACTTTATAGCAGTAATCACAATTTTTCTTCAGCTAAACTCTCTGAGAGAGCGTCTGAGCGTGACTGAGGCAGAGCGTGACCGGCTGATGGCCGAGCTGGAGGAGTTGAGAGCCGCTCGGGTGAGTGGTGTGACCTGTGACTCGGAAGACGCGGAGGACTCAGATGACATGCTGGACTTCCCCGGTGAGCAAAGAACACTTCCTGTCACATAAAGTTTGGAAGTACTGTAGTTTGGATGGAAAGACCCTGATAGGGGTCACATCCTAAATTAGGTAGACATTAATGAACATGTATGTCATCAGGAGCAGAGAAGTTGCTGTCTAGGCAATCACGAGGACTAGATGCTGATTCGCCGGCTGACAGGGATGAGGGCGCCTCTCAGGGGAATCCTGCCATGGTGAAGCAACTTCGCAGAAAAGTGGAGGAACTGACCTCCCAGAATGCCGACCTGGTTCTCAAAGTGCAGGTGGAACCTCTTTCCTTTAAACACACACATGCAGACAAGGCGCTATAAAATCACAGGCATGCACACACACACAAATACACACATATAGAACGTTGACCTCATTGTCTGTGTTTAGATGTTTTTTAGCAGCCTTTTAAAGGTCGTTCAGATGGACAAGATAAAAACAGACATATATGCACTAACCACACGCTGCATCTGACCTGCTTCTTAAAGCACTACAGTTCGCTAGAGATTTGAAGGAAACACAACACATACTATTTCAACCTGATGCTGTATATATAGCTCATATATTAACTTTGGATCAGCATATTTTAACATATTGGTTTACAACATATATGGTGAATTGCGTATTATAGTAAAGCACCTAGACTTTTTATTTTTTGTAATTATTATTATTATTCTCAATGGTGATTCTCAATGGTAATTTTTATATTGAAAAACATATAAAAATACTTAAATATATCATTATTTTATAGCATTATACTAATGAAAATGCAATTTTATTGCATTACAGTATTGTGAATTGAGTGGGAAATGTGCTTAATTGTAACAAAAAAAGGTCACAATGCAAAAAAAAATCTAAAATGTGCTTTATTTTCATAAGAACAAAATAAAACAATTAAACTTTCAACAGATTTCTTGATATACAGATCAAACCAAATAGATATGACGTTACACTTTGACACATACCTCCCAATTTGAATCACATGTTTCATGGTCTAAAGATACAGAGAGTTTATTTATAAAGCTAAAACAGCTGACAGTATAATAGCACTAATCAGAACAGTGTGGTACTGTAGAATATTCTGGTAAAAATAGCATAGCATGTAATGCTAAGCGCTAATATGGCATTCCACTTACAAAGCCCTTGTGGGGAATGTTTGAGGAACGTGCGGCAAGCTCATGTTTTCTCATGCAAATGAGCTTAATCAGAATTGTTTGTAGCAAATTGAATTCTTATAACTGCATGTTTGACATAAATCAATGTTTGCAAAAGTTCTCAAAAAATGGGTTGTATTTCAGTGAAGTCCAGGGTTAAACAAACAGATCAAAGAACTCTATGAGCGTAATGGCTGAGGCAACATATGGCAACTACATGGGCTGTCTTTAAAAAGAAAAACCAATAATTACATTAGTTATTACTATATTCGGGGAACAAAATAAAAAAAAAATTCCATTGTGTTGTTGTCTGCAGATGCTAGAGATGTTTGAGAAGGATGACACGGATATGCAGAGCTCGGGTCCAGATTTTGTTTCCACAGCTCAGTATGAATCTTTGAGGAAAGAGTTTGAGGAACTACAGGAGAAATACTCCAGAGCCCAGGCTTCAACTGAAGCCTCAAGCATCGCAGAGGATCCTGGGTAACGTAGTTAAAATGAAATCAGACTAATGTCAATCTTTTTCTTGATATGATTCATTCAGGCAATTGATTTACTAATAGCATATACTGTTTGTGTCGCCAAGACATGTATTCAATGTGTTCAATTTCAGTGAACACTTATTTTACACAATATTTACTCAAAATTAACAAAAAAATATTTGTAAAGAGAAAATTGACCATTGAGAAGGAGGTTGTTGGTAGATATTGGAACTGGTCCTTACTTAGACTAAACTAATATCCACCACTCATGCACATATGAATCCTGTCATGTAATTAAAATGTTTGCTTTTCTTCTCAGATCTGAAGAAAAGGAGGAGAAACATCAAAGCGCGATGAAGGAACAGCTGGTGCAAGCCCAGGCTGAGTTAGAGGAACTCAAAGAACAGATGCGTCTGGGGGTCTACTCAGTGGAGGACGCAGGAGCGAAGCCTGAAGGGGGCTCTGAGGCCTCAGAGAAAGGGGCAAATTTGGAGACCCAGCAGCTGAGAGCGAGGGTGCAGGAGCTGGAGGCGGAGCTAGCCAGAAAAAAGAAAGATGGGGATGGACTTAGTGAAGGTGACAATGACACCATCCAACAGCTGAAAGAGAGGGTAAAGGAACTTGAGGCAGATCTGCAGGATAGAGAGAAAGGGAAAGAGGGAAAGGAGGAGAACGAGACAGTTGTGAGCCTCAAAAAGCAGGTGGAAGAGTTGGAAAAAGCCCTGGAGCAAAGCAAAGTGGCAGGGCGTAAGGAGGGCGAGGGAACGCCGGTGAATGGGTTGCAGACACGGGTGGAAGAACTTGAGAGGGAGTTAAAGGAGAGCGTCCCTCGAGGTCGGTTTGAGGAGGTTCAAGTCACTTTGGGTCTTCAGCTTAACCAGCTAGCTCAAGAACGAGCCGAAGTGGCTACACGACTCAACCATGCCTTGCTGGAGCTGGAAAGGCTCCGCCCCCCATCCCACATAGAGGAAAATGAGGACGATGAGGACCCATCTGAGAGCTCAGAGGTTTCCATTGCATCTGGTGAGTGCACCTGTTGTCCCTTTGAGACTCTCAGAAATAACCATTTGATTCCAGCCTTTAAATATAACTCCAATTTTTGACCAATCAGAGCACTCCCTGCATCTGTCGCCTGGTGGACAGACCTTGGAGGCGATACAGGAGGAGCTGGAAGTTGCGAGGCAAGAAGCAGCACAAGCTCTGGACAGCCTGTGTGCCGAGAGAGAGAGCCGGGCTCAGGATGAACAACAAATGAGAGATGCAATACCACTGGTCAAACACCAGGAGACGCTGTCCGCAGTAGCCCAGCAGCTTGCTCAAACAGAGAAAGAGCTGCAAGCAGAGAGGGCACTGCTTGAGCATGCTCAAACCGAGCTCGCCAGACTGGAATCAGAGCTGAAGGCTGTGCAAAAAGACTCAGTTAGTAAGGAAGAACATGACAAAGTCAAGGTGAGTTACACAAGATGCTAAAATTTAGCATTTTCCAATTTGCAAATTAATTGTTCTTTGGAATCTGCTATTTTTAATGATGCACTTAAAATGATTCACAAAATACTCATCTGTAAGAATTGATTTGCTTTAAGGGTTAGTTCACCCAAAAATTAGCCCATTATTTACTCACCCTCAAGCCATCCTAGATGTATATGACTTTTATCTTTCAGACAAACACAATCGGAGTTATGTTAAAAAATGTCCTGGCTCTTCCAAGCTTTATAATGGGAGTGAATGGTAGCATTTTTTTGAAGCCCCAAAAAATGCATACATCCATCGTAAAAGTAATCCAGGGGGTTAATGAATTCGCCTCAAGTAGACGCCTCTCGCGGTTCAAACAAATAGGGCTGGCAACAATCTCCTCTGACATTTCTCTTTAAAAATTCTCATTTTGGACTAATTTGTGACCAGTGTTTTGTTTTGCTCTTTCCTCTTCGCTTTCGTGTTCATCAATATGTCATGCGGTCAGAGGTCACTCTTCGGCCTGAACTAGACTCGCGTATGGCCGTTACCGGAAGCAAAATATTATAGTTTATGAAGATATAAATATGGATATTTTTTGCATCGCTTCAGAGGGCCTTTATTAACCCCCCTGGAGCCGTATGGATTACTTTTATGATGGATGGATGCATTTTTGGGCTTCAATGCAGCGCAGTTAAGAAGTTTCTGGAAGAGAATTTTAAACTGCGTGGGTGATTAATCGGAGCGTTAATCCCAGAGCAAGTGCGGAAATTAATTAAATACAAGAGACAAACATAAAATTATTCTAAAATATTTTACCAGATGAGAAGTTTATCTATGTATCATCTTTTACTCTTTTAATTCCTTACTTTTATTTTGTGATTATTTTAATTCCCTTTTCTGTGTAAAGCACTTTGAATTATTAATGAAATGTGCTATATAAATAAACTTGCCTTGCCTTTAAAAAAATGGTACCATTCACTCCCATTATAATGCTTAGAAGAGCCAGGATATTTTTTTTATAAACTCCGTTTGTGTTCGGCTGAAAGAAGAATGTCATATGCACCAACGATGGCTTGAGGGTGAGTAAATCATGGGATAATTTTCATTTTTGGTTTAACTAACCCTTTAAGTAAAGTGGATTTCTAAATAATAAACTAAACCAGGTGTGTAACATTACATTGAAATTATATTAAGTATAAAAGTATAAAATTAAGTTTATACTTCAGAGATTTAACTTAACTACAGTGCCTTATGGTGGGGTAAGTTAAAATGCTGGCTCAATTTACCCCTCAACTTCTGGCTTACTTTGCCCCATAGCTGCCATTTTGGACAAAACTAGCTAGCTTACCAATTCAGGCTAATATTTAGCTGAATGATTTGCATGGTTTTATACATTGCTAAATCACCAATATAGATCATAAATATTTTAGACCTGGATAAATTTGCAATTACATCTGTTATGCTAAAATTTTACTTTGACAAGCCAAAAACAGTTTTTAAAGTAAATGGGTGCCTCCAACTCCTCCCATGTGTTTCTCCTTTTCACAGTCTGGCAGAAATGATGGGTGATTCCAAAATATATGGTCACATGACAATAAAAGTGTACAGTTTCCAAGATAAAGGGGGTGGGTCAACTTACCCCACTCTCTCTATACTATGGTATACTACTCAGTTTGATTCTTCCTCACTTCAGGCAGAGCTAGAGCACTCTCTAGAGGAGAGTCGGCAGAGTGCAACAGAGGCGAAGGAGTCTCTGAGTGAGAAAGAGACAGAATTGAAAGAGCTGCGATCACAGAAAGCTTTAGAACAGGGACTGGTGTCCAAAGAAGACCACGAGGCCCAGAGACTCTCCCTACAGGCTGAGATCAACACTCTGACAGCACAGTTAGCTGATCTAGCACGCAAGCATGAGAAGACCTGCAATGAGGTGTGTATGTGTGTGTTGTCCTTGATGTTGTTTATAACGGTTTCCACTTCATCTATTTGTACATATCTTAAAAAAGTCTCTCTCCGCAGGTGTTCCAGGTGCAGCGGGATGCTTTATTTAATAAGAGCGAGCGTCAGGTGGCTGAATCTCAGCTGGAGACGGTTAAAAAGCAGCTGGCGGATCTTCAGGCTGAGTCCACCCACATCCAACAGCTTCACCAGGACATCCAGCACTCGCAGGGGCTCGTCAAGGAGAAAGACCGCAAGGTGTGGGGGAGAAAAAACCTCCATATTTTTTAAAGATAATTTATATACCATTAAAAACAGACCTACTGTGAGCAACAAGATTAATCGATGGTATATGCTTTTGTTGAAGCCATCAGCCCATCCTGTTCAACAGTAGAATTCCTGGTGAAGGACTATATTTCCCATGATTCTGCAAAAAAAATTGCACCAAAAGACAAGACCAATGGCACAAAATAAGTTAATATTGAGTAACTTACATTTTAGACACAATACTGCCATTGTCTGTTTTTGCTCTGCCAACAAAAATAGAGCAACACACACGTTTTTATGTTTTATAGGGACTTTCCATAGAAATGATGATTTTTATACTGTACAATCTGTATCTTCTATCCCCGTACACTAACCTTACCCCAAACCTACCCATCACAGAAAACTTTCTGCATTTTTACATTTTCAAAAAACTTCACTTAGTCTGATTTATAAGCTGTTTTCCTCATGGGGACCAAAAAATTTTCTCACAAGGTCAAGGATTTTGGATATCGCCGTCTTTATGGGGACATTTTGTCCCCATAACTTAGGGTTTACCCACACACACACAACAGTGGTGTCACTGAATAAATCACTGGTATTGAACGAATCAGTTAAGTAAATGATTCAATGACTCGCTTATAAAGAGTTTAATTCCTGAATGAATTAGTGTGTGAATGAATTGAGCAAATGAGTCACAAATCAGTGTTTTTGATTCATTGATTCACATGAGAGACAATATAACTGTATACAGTTATAATAATCATTTTAATTCTATGAGTATAGGTCCACACCACAACTATTACGATAAGGAATTATATTGTTGGAATCACTTTAATTCTAGCTGATGAGCAATAAAAACATTGAAAGCCAATCAGAATCAACCTGACTTGAGTATTTAAAGCGGCAAGCGATATAACTGCAGCGCGTGCTTATAATAAACAGAACGTTATCGTGGGTTGGTGTGGAAGCTAATATGGTTATCGTTTCTATGAACGGGCCTTAACAATGCAGTAAGATTTAAATTTGAGGGCTGGTAATGACTCTTGTATAAAAAAAAAAAAAATCAAATCAAATACATGTTATGTAAGACATAAATAAGGAAAGATATATTTATATGTTTGTGCCTAAATCTAACTTTCAGTGACATCTTTTGCCCTGACGACTCATTAATTTCTAAACCTGATCCACATGCACAATCCATGCATTTTTGTCCAGATGCAAAAATCCATATGGAGATTTGATTCTTTCTTAACGTCTCCCTGCAGATCACAGAGTTGTCTAAGGAGGTGTTTCGCCTGAAGGAGGCTCTGGGGGCTTTGAGTCCCCCGCTGGGACGTTCCCCATCTCCGCCATCCTCAGGGATACCTGGACAACAGCTGGCACTGCAGAACCGTGTGACCACACTAACACAGCAACTCCAGGTACCATAAACATAACGTGATCCTCCATTTATCAGCCATATTGATATCTAAAAAATAAAGGTTCCACAGCAAAGCCTTAGAAGAACCATTTTGGGTTCTACCAAAGAACCTTTTAGTAAACAGTCCCATCCTGTAACAAATCCTTTCCTCGCGGGTCAAAATGACCCGAAGCCCTAAAATGTATACTTATTAATACTTATATACTTAATAATACTTTTGTTTTGTCCAGAAAGCTTATATCGTTTCATTTTTATAATATTTTTTATCTATTTTAATAATGCAATTTTTTGGGAGATTTTTTTATTGTTTTTCATTGTATTTACCTTTAAATTACTAGATTTAATCAATAAATAATATAATTTAAGCACATTCTTTCAATTTAAATTCAAAATAACTCACCAAAACATGCAATAACCAGACATATTTCATGACTCTTGCCACTAGATGGCCTTATAGCGCTGTATGGAGCAAATGGGCTGTTCCGCTGGGTCCTAAAGTCAGTTCTTGAGTTTCTCTTCATTATGCATTCTGACACACATGTAGACATTTTTTGTTGAGGTTTTAACATTTTTTGTTTTAATATTGAGAATTTTTTTTCAATGTATACTGAAGCATTGCTCGCATTTCATTCATTCCTAAGGGGGTCAAATTGACCCGTGAGGGAAGGATTTTTTTATCATTTTTATTACAACCACATAAACTCCCCGAATAAAGTCAATTTTGTGTGTGTGTGTGTGTATTCGTGGTTTAAGTGCGACAAAAGTCCTAAGTTTTCTTCCAGGAACGAACATATAACAATATTCCTAATTTAAACAATTCCCGCCCCAAAGCATACACAAAAAAAGAGATGAGGCCTGGTTGAGTTGCCTTAGTAGTATGTTAAAACTTGCGATTATGGAAAGGGTTATTTCCGAAACACGCTCAAAGCGGTTAACCAATCACAGCACACTGTTTCCAGCCAACTAATCAGAGCACATTGCACTTTCTGGAAGGAGGGGCTTCATAGACACCGTAACTAAAAAGAGCGTTACTGACAAACTGGGAAGAGAGGTGCCGCAACAATGAAAAATATGTGAAAAATAATGAACATTCAAGCATAAAAACCTATTCAAGCATAAAATATGGCCTCTTCGAGAGTATACAAGTTGAAATTAATAAAACCAAAGTTTTTTCTTTTTTCTTGTGCTCAGGACTGGGAGCGCAAACACAAGGCTGTTGTTTCAATATATCGTTCTCATCTATTAGCTGCTGTACAGGTGAGACCCATAAACCCAACCTTACTTCTACAGGAATATCGGATGTCTTTTATTACGCTTATCTATGCAAATATTTTTGACTTAACAGGGTCGGATGGATGAAGAAGTTCAGGCGCTTTTGCTCCAAATCCTTCGTATGACACATAAAGGTCAAAATTAGTGCTTTTTAACTGATAGCTATACATACCCTTAAGCCGAAGCATATCAGCACTGTGCACCATCATTGAAACTGTGAATGAGAAGATATAGTTTTGGAACATGACAGAGATGATTATATTTCCTGTACCTGATGATTTATGAGGGGGAACACTGATAATTTTGTACCACGTTTCAATAAACATTGAGAACTGCTGTTTGTCTTTCTTTGCAACTCTGTGGTTGACACTTTCATTGCAGGCCTCGCACAATACTGTATGTCAAATGTTACTTTGTGGTAAAAAGAACGTTATGATGAATTTCCGTGGTGTTATAAAGTTGCGTAGCCATCTGTTTCAAGCGCACATGCTATTCAAGGATCTCACCTCTGTAAATACAGGTCTTTTCCTTTTCAATCAGAGGAATATTTCACGTAAAAAATTTATAATTTGATCATTATCCCTGCATTCAAACCAGTATCATTTTTGTTCTGTTAAAAACAAAAGGAGATGCTTTGTAGAATGTCCAAGCTGCTCTTTTCCATAACATGAAAGTGAATGGCCATTCAACAAAAAAAAAAAAAAAAATGTCAAAAGAAATTAATATTTTTATGAAGCAAGGATGCATTAAATTGAAAGTAAAGACATTTATAATGTTACAAATAAATGCTGTTCTTTTTAACTTTCTATTCATCGAAATATCCTGAAGAAAATGTATCAGTTTATACAAAAATATTAAGAAATGTTTCTTGAGCATAATTTCTGGAGGATCTGAAGTCTGGAGAAATGATGCTGAAAATTCAGCTTTGCATCACAGGAATAAATTATATTTTAAAATATATTCAAATAGAAAAGTTCACACTATTACGTTTTTTACTGTATTTTTGATCAAATAAATGCAGCCTAACATAAGACTTTTCAAAAACATTTTTAAAATCTTTAGAACGTTATACAATACTAAGCTCCCCAAAAGTATGGACATTAAGACACATCTCTTAAATTATGACATTCATTTTTGGGAGTACCGTTCCTTTAAAAATAAACCAAACATTTTATTTTAGTTTTCCCTTCCTGTTTAGTTTTATTGAGAATGCTTTTAGAGGAACACAGCATAGAGAAACAACATCCTGAGAAAGTAAAGCAAGTGGTTTTTGGTGTTGGCATACCTGGAGAAAACTAGCCGTTAGCATTCCCATTCATCTCAATGTCAGCTGCTTGGCTGGCGCAGGAGTCCCATGTGTTTTGAAATATTTGTGATTTAGGCCTATGTTGCTTGCAAAAACTTACAGCTACTTTTAAACGGCTGTCAGTGGATAAAAATGTCTTTTTTGTTTAACACAAATGATGTCGCTACAGCATATACCAGCTGGCGCTAACTGAAATATGCTAACTAGCTCAACCCTAAATTCTATTTCTGCTGCATCTGTATATGGCTGAAATAGCAGTGTGCTAGTATGCTATTCTGAATTCTGTCTCTGACATACTGAGCTTTATAACTGAAACTGGGATGCAGAAAGTAAGTATAAACCCTAAATAAGAAGGATGTTTTTGAAATAAAATAAAATAAATACTTTTTAAGGCACTGGAATCTTCTTTTCGGATAATGGGGGAAGACATATAAAAGAAAATGTGGTTCTTAATACACTGTAGTGAGCCAAACACTTCATTTTATATGACAATAATATTTGGACATTTATAAAGGCAGGTTTCAACTGTATGTCGACTACATTTCTCAAGAAAGCAGCTTTTAGGTTGAAATAAGATGGTTTGACATTACAAAATATTTATAGGAATGTATGAAAAAAAAGTATGGATGACGTTTGTGTCCAGATACACACAAAAAAAAGAATATAAATCAGGTGCATTCAGTAGTTCTTTAGCTAGCGTTAGCATCGCTGTTCTATGTGTATTTTAAATACTAAAGCCACAATGCTGTTGCGCTGCACAGCCATCTATCGACATGGTCAGTCTCTGAGTTATGTAAATTACTATGATATTAGTGAGTTTTACATAGTGGTTTACACAATAATTAGGTCCCTTAACTGCCTAACAAAAATAGTTTCCACTGATAGTAAGTGTGTTTCATTGTCTAATTTCGTTTATCACATCACCAAACAACACTACGCAACTAGCATATCTACAGAGGCCACATACCTTTTTACAGCAAAATACAGTGGGCAAAATGCAGTTGTTGTGCCGAATTCTGGCCCCCTGCCAGATTATTAGTATTGCCCCTAGTATTAGTAAATTTAGGAGTAGGTCAGGATTAGAATTAGGCAATCAGGCAGCGACTTCAATGAGGGGGGTAATAATTTGACGGGGTCGAAATTCGGCACCTTCATCTCCATAGGAATCTATGCAATCTGGAATTCTGTGTGAGGGACGTGTGTAGATGCGGTCACACTAATCGAAATATTGGCAAAATTTTGTGAAAAAAGGTCCACTTTCTATTATCAACAGTGTAGCAATGAGTGAAGTACAGCTCACATGAATCACTTTCAAACTAAGTAGTTTTCTGTTTGTCGATGTGGCGGAGCTATGACCTATGGAAGCTTGTTTCAAGTCGTGTCATTTCACACCATACATTTTTTTTTGAGAAAACTATTATGAGTACAGTCTTCTCATATGAGTGTACACCAATCACTTGACTCTTCACAAAAGAAACTACTGAACGCATCTTAAAACGCATTTGTTGATGTGACTAAACACAAAAGAGAAATGGAATATGTGTAATAGTGAAGTATAATTCATGTCTGGAACACTTTTGTTTAAAAAAGGGCAATATCACATGAGCATGACCCAAACGATTGGTCCTGAGTTTATAAATTAAACATGTGCATTTGATACGACTGCATTAAAGCGACTGAGCTTATGAGCTTTACATAACGTCCTTAACAAATACTGCATCCTGAGAGCAAACCTTTGGTAAGCAGAACAACACACTGATGTCCAGAGTTTCAGAGGTGACCATCAGAGAAGATCAGAGCCACAGTTACAGAATACATTTGGAAAGGACGACGAACGCTCGTTCGGATGTAAAGGAAGGGAATAAGACGGTTAGTCTCATGTGTTTTTCATAAGTTCACATTTCTGTCAGGCAACGCCAAGAACAGTCTTCTGGGAAACTCAATGTTCACAAGCACTTTATTTCCCAACGCCAAACTCTCAGTTGGGGTCTTCTCTGTTGAAGAAGGGGTCGATTGAACAAGGCATGCTGAAAGCTGTTTGTGGTCAGTGCCTAAGGAACAGGGATATCCCACAAGTCCCAGTGGAAGCTCACAGTCTGTGTTTAAGGCAATAGTGTGGGGCCTCTAAATAGGCGGCACAGGGGATGGCCTTTCACCCTGAAAAAACAATACAAAATCTGTGAATTGCGCAACCAAAAAGCTTTGGTCATCTGTACGATACATTCCACAAACCTCTCACCATGTTTATGGGCTTTCAATGGAGGTCAGTGCTTTCTACAGACCACCTGCTGGAGGTGTAACTCGCTCTCCGCCGCAACAATTGGCAGCTTGTTCGTCAGGTGGTAGTTGATCAGGTGACTGATGCTCTCAAAAAGCATGTCTTTAGTCCGAACCTAATGGAAAATAAAAACAAAGGAAAATGTGAACATAATTGGTTTGATAATCCAAAGTTATCACCCTAAAACTGAGCTTGAAGCATCACTCACCACTCCTTCTGGATCCACTAGCAGCAGATGTTTGGGAAGCCCACACTGCATCCCAGTCAGCACATATTGGCCTGGGTTAGTGGCACTGTCCCGCACCAGGAAATCTCCATCACGACCCAGCAGATTCTCTGCATCCCTGCGGCTCATGCGGCCGTGGTACCACATCTCCCGACGGAGCTGGTCCTCTGTGGGTGCGACGGGAGCCCGGCGTCGTGGGGGACTCGGCCACTTGTCCTCCAGTACGCAAACTCCACTGGCCTCATGTAGACGCAGGGCATCCTCAAACGGCCCTGTGAGGTCAAGAACAGTACAATTTGTAGGATGAAATGAGTTTTACGCAGTACTCTTCCTAAGATAAATAAATTTCAGACATTTGCAGTGGACTCACTCATATCAAAAATGTCTTTCTTCGGGCTCTCGGGTCTGCGTCCTCCTTGGGCGTCCATTGAAGCCTCCATGTTGTCCAGATTCTGTGTGTTTACATACAAGTGTTCCTCGTAATCCCGGCTGCCATGAGGATGACCGTCTGCTCGCAGGTAACCATCGGAAGTCAAACCTACAGAAGTGGTCGAAAGAAAATAAATTGGTTACTAAATAACATCGCAGTTAGAAGAGAAAATTTGGAATATCGGACCATGTTAGTGGCACAGAAATCACTTCTGGCACCTTTTATATGTTAAAAAGCAACAAAAATCAACAAAATGTCACAAAAGTAACATAATACTGATAATTAACCACTAGGCGTCTCACTTGAGCTGCTGTTGTTCTCTGTGTCCCAGTGCACTTCATAACACAAGTGGGCGGCAGGGAGGCTGCAAGCATCTCTTTTGGCCGGTGACCCCGTCTGAAAGATAAATTTTTATATTCTAGAATTATAATTGTTATTATATATACATATATATATACATACACTCTAAAATGTCTTATACACTATATTTCTTCTCAAAGTATATTTTCTTTAGGGTTGATATATTTTAACTGAAAAAAAAAGAAAGATTTATTTATTTGCAGTGCAGAAGGTACTTAAAGTAAATTATGATGGATGGTTTGACAAGAGGTCAAAGGTTTTGAAAGGTCAAGTAATTTAAAAAATAACCATTGATAATTGAAGAATTGCTAATTTCTTGCAAATGGCATATGGGTTTTCAGCTTTCATTAGTGAATGCCTGACACAATTAGCTTTATGCTAATACCACTAACGGAAGTAAGTGAATTCTCTCCACAAACCACAAACTTCATGCTGTTCATAACACAAATCAAGGTAGCAATAAAAATATATTTATAATAAAGTCTATTATTATTATTATTATTTTACCTGAGCAGGTTTGCTCTGTGGTTGTGTATGGACGTGACCCAGTAGGCCCGCAGGAGGCCTGAGCCTAGAGTCCACCACTCCCCCAACAGGAGGCTCCTTCCCTGGGATGCTGTTGTAGTAGTCGTGCTCAGAGGATTCCTCGTCATCCCCCCACGCTGACTCTTCTGTTCGTATAGTCCTAAACATTAAATCAAGCTATTTAGCATGTTTGCGCATTAACATGTTAGAGATCAGTGAAAAGGTAATTATATATTTTATTCAATCTAAATATATAATTCAGGGCTGGCAACTTTTGAGTTTCCTTACGAAAATTAACCATGGTTTAATTTTCAAATTATAGATATGGGGGGGGGGGGATTTGATTCATAAGCTTGCAATTCAGTTCTGATCTTGATTCAATAGCGATTCATTTGGCTAAATATCATATTCTCAAAAATTAACTCATTCTTATACAATGAATATAATATGGTTTTATAAGAATGTTATAATATTTTTAAATGATTTAAGAGTAAAAAATATAATAATTGTTATATAGTGCATATATTTAGCAAAATGCTCCTCTCTAGAGTTCATTTTTCTAGCTAACTAACATGCTATATGGTCATTGATTGGCTTTACGTGACATATTGTTCAAAAGCTGTTTTATTCATGTCTTTCCAGATGGATGTTTTGCATGAGAACAGTGTCAATTGCGTGAGTCTCACGCTAAATGCGTTAGAGTTGGCAGCCCTGTATAAATCATAAATATATTTCAATTAGGTACTACAAAGTACCAATAAAAAAATGCTTATTTAGTAGTATCTACTTACGAATGACAATTTTATGCTTTAAAATTTTATGTTTTCATGCTTATTGCTCACATTTCCTGTTGTGAAATAGTTTCCTGAGAGTTTTTTGCTAGCAAAATCCAGTCATTTTAATAGTAACACTTGCATGAAGGTGAAAGGTTTAAGTTGATCACATGACTTCGGAACTGACTTCTGTGTGAGTAGTGTTTCATACATCACTACTCTATTGACAATGGACAATAGACTTTTTTGGCGGCAAAATGTGATTGCGCCGTTAGAGATTCATGTTGTTAGCTTAGCAACATGCTAACAGCACACAGAGATGTTTTCTATGTAGCGCAGTTCACATGAGTGACATCAGTTCTATTTCAGTTACAGTAGAATCCTGTCTATATAGGGAAGTAGAGCGCTCATAGCTTATATTAAAGACAAGAAAACGCATGTAACAACGATTTAAAACAACAAATCGAAAGAAATTATCCATCACTGATGTGACACTGAGCAGTCTTGTGGTTTCTGAGAGCCCCTTAAATAAATTTGGCTTTAAATAACGGTCTGCAATCAAAACAGGATGGCTATGTGAAAAACAAGCCGTGTGTATCCTGTTTCAACCTTGTGAAAACTGTTCAGAGCTGAAGATTAACACTGACTGCAGGTAAAACGGTGGAGGAACTACTGTCATTTTTATATTTCGATGCATCCAAAAGCCAAATAAACAAGGCCAATAGTTCAAGGGAAATTATGTGAATCTCACCTATCCATGGTGGGAATGGCTTTGGGTGGGCTGTGTAGATACTGTTTGAACTGCAGTTCGAAGGCCTGGCCGATGGTACTGATCACATTCTGGGCAAGACCATCACTGCACTCCAGGATGTGACACGCTAGAGGGATGAGAACAAGGTAACATTATGCATTATGAGAACATTATGAGAAATCAGGCCAAAATAATCAGTGACACAAACAAAAGTGAAGGAAAATTAATGGGAAATGGAATTGGGGATCAAACCCATATCTCCCAAACAAGCACCATAGCTCAACGTGAGTGAATATATAACAAAAAAATTAAAATACCTCTTTGATTGACAGGGTCTTTGGCCACATAGGCAACGTAATCGGGTGTATCCTGCAACCCACAAAGAAATCAGAGTCAGAATCAAGTGGCAATTTTTAATGGAGAGAGATATGATATGTAAGAAGAGACTTTAAACAGTAAACATGTATTTTAGAGGTCTCACCGAGTCTCCACCAGAGGCGAAAGATATGGACTGCATGGGGTGATGGGCAATCACCTACATAAAGAGATGAAAGTAAGATGTCTGCATCAATTCAAATAGTCAGCAGTTAAATGTATTAATACAAAATTACAATAAAAATAAATAAATAAACAAACCGTGTCAGGGGAAAATATGCAAAGCTTAAATATAACTAGGACAACTTGAAAACATCCTGTTTTAAGTTATTTAATTGTATTATATTAACTCTAATTTAAGCCTAATTTGTTCATTTACATGAATCATCTAAATGAACTGATTCACTAAAATAAATCAAACTAAATCAAAGCTACTCAAGTGAGAAAAGGCAGTTTTGAAATGTTTGCTTATTACATTGTCATACTACTGAAAAATGTGTTTTGTAGAGTTACTGTAACTCCTCAACACCGTATAGGAATGATAACGTTGAGATAAATCGGTTGAGGCTGATATGATTTGAGGGGTTATCCTGTCTAGAGGGCCGACCTGTCGCGTGGTGGGGACGAGGAGACTCAAGCCATCAATGGAGATGTTGACGCCGATGCTCATTCCAGCGAAACGTAGGTTACTCTTCCCCATGATAGACTGGAGGGTTTTGTTGGTGGTCTAAAATAGGCAGCAAAACAAATATTTGGATGTCACTATATTTTCTTAGATTTGTGCTTAATAAAAAAAAAATGGGCCAAAAATGCAATTTGCTCTTACTTTCTTCTTCCAGGCAGCTTTTCCTCCGGGTACAGATTCACACAACCTGTTAATGGCCTCCCTGTGTTTACACACACACACAGAGAAAAAGAGCACTATTAGAGAGGTATTACCAGATCTCACAATCTCACATACCCGGAAAACCCACAAAATACTATTTCCCTTGTGTTTCAGTGCAACCGCTGTGTGAAAATAAATAAGAAATGAGTCTGAGCCTAAGATTAATGCTTATTCAAATATTTCACGTGTATTTTCAGCGTATAAAATAAACAGAGCAAAGCAAAACAATAAATCATAGAGGGCACAATCTCAAAATAAAATACATTAAATTAAATAAAAATTAAATAATAAAATTTAATTTAATACAAAAATATAATTAAATAAAAGCTGAATTAAATCAATCAAGGAAATTGTCTCGGCTCAGCAAAACCAAAACAACCAAAGCAAAGCAAAACAAAATAAAACACCACAAATTCTAAAATTCACCAAAATGCACAAAAACAACCCTAACACTTTTAAAAATTGCAGTAGTGATGGGTTCCTTAATACGACTAATAAAAAAATCAAAAAGTGTAATATGTGAAACCATTTTAATAGCTGTGAAGAGTTTGGCAGAGGGGGCATCATGGGTTGTGAGGTCAACAGTGGATGGAGTGACTTCGAAACACCGGCATGCTATCAAATAACTCATTAATAATTTAAAGTACCAACTGTCCCAGCAAAGGACTTTCAAATAAATGTTATAGGATATGCATTGCACAGTGTAATTGTGACAATTTGCATTAGTGTGTTTTGTGTTGCAAGATTATGTGCCTGTGTGTGTTTTGCCTCTTTGTTCTTATGGAAATTGCTTCTAGGCCACACTACATGACAATGACAAATGAGAGAGCCCACCCTCACTCCCTCTTTTCCCGGAGCACCGCAAATCAGCTGATTTACAAGCCGTTCGTTTCTGCTGCAAAATAGATTCTGGCTAAATATGCAGCCCTTTTCCAAGCATTCCCATTATAATGTCACAACAGACTGCCACTCTCTACTCAAAACAATCAGTCTTCTCCAGTCATCCTTGTTTATCAACTCTTTCTCTACCCCATGCAATCTGCATCATCTTGGGCCCCAGAAGACCTCCACAGTCATTAGTTGGAGTCGTTAATAATACATGGCTGTATCACTCCATCTCCATCTCGCCTGTGCTATCTGCACTTTAGTCCATTGTGGGCCATGGGGTTCGGGTTACTGCTGATCGATGAGCAAGGGCAGGGAGAGGGACTCCACTGTTGCCCGCGGGAATCTGGAACTCCGCCCCGTCACCCCCTACAAGAATGCACATGCTTGCACACATATAAATAAATATACACAAGACCTAATGCAAGCGTGCTGACACATGAATGCACACTTACATATTTGTAAACATGGTTTGGCACACAAAAAGTAAACCGCAAAGTGATAATATATTGCTTTTATGTGAAGTATATAATAATAATAATAATGCTAATATTTATATAGCGCTTTTCTCGACACTCAAAGCGCTTTTTTGTGCACCACCAATGTGCAGCATCCACCTGGATGATGAGACAGCAGCCATATTGCACCAGAACGCCCACCACACACCAGCTTATTGGTGGAGAGGAGAAAGAGTGATTAAGCCAATCAGAATATTCATGGTGTCCCCATCACTATTCTGGGGCATTAGGACCCACACACCTGCTGGCCTCACTAACATAATATCGCAATTAATCGCATCTAACATAAGAGTTTGTAAATATATTTATATAACTTTTATTAGATACGATTAATTGCAATTAATCCATTTTACAGCACTAATATTATATATATATAGATGTAATTTAAAATATATATATTAAATCACATCTAATATATCATTGCCCAAAGCATCACACTGCCTCCGCCGGTTTGCCTTCTTCCCATAGTGCATCCTGGTGCCATGTGTTCCCCAGGTAAGCGACGCACACACACCCGGCCATCAACAAATTTTTATTTTGGTAATTTATTTATTTAAATCACAGCCTCTCCATGTTTAGTTTAGTGTAGTTTAGTTTAGTTTTTTGTGTGTCTGTCTGTCTATATTAGCCTGACCCACATCAAGATGTTGGGTCTGGGAACACTATTGGCAGGGCTCAATCCGAGGGGTGGGATAAACGGTTGTCTTTCAAATTCCCTCTGCATGCAATAGGATAGCGCTACAACCAACCAGAGCAACGAAGAAGGTGAAGCGTAGCTAGAATATTAAACTTTTGCCGTATCCGGTCAGCAAAACTCAGAACATATCTCAAAGAAAAGCTTAACTCCAAGTCTTCCAGAGTCGCGGCCAAAGCCGATTCGAAAGACCGCTGTTCGCCAGCTTCTTTGTTTTCAAGTAGCACACGGAACCGCCGCAACTCTGCTGTCATTATGTTAAGCCTGCCCACCGACTCTATACACCGATGTGATTGGCCTGACTAGAGTTTGGTTTTTCAAGCTCGCAAGCCAACGGAGAGTTGCTAGACGACCTTGGCTGCAAATTACATTTGTTGCCGCTAGGGTGCGTCTAGATTTCTAGGCTATGTCTATATATCAGTGCTGTCAAATCAATTTATCTAACATAAAAGTTTGTGTATATATGTATGTGTGTGTGTATGTATATGTGTGTATAATAAACAGATCAGCCAAAACAATACAATAAAATCACAAAGACTAAACTAAACTAAACTAAACAAGGAGGGCATAATCTCAAATATAAAAATTAAGTAAAATAACAATAATAAATAATAATAAAATAAAAATAGCAAGTTAAATCACTCAAGGAAATTGTTTTGGCTCAGCAAAAACAAAAAGCAAAACATGGACAGTGACGTATTTTTGATTAAAATAAAGGAGAAATTTAAAAAATAAACAAAAGTAAATTATATATATATATATATATATATATATATATATATATATATATATATATATATATATATAACAAAATAATAAGCAAAACAAAACAATAAATATAAATATTTGTGTACAAAATGTTGTGGTTCAGGTAACATAAATAAAATTTAAAAAAAACACTTTACCTTGTGACTTGTGTCCTAGTGCTGAAGTCCAAGGATCTCATTGATTTCAGAACCTCAATGCAGCCCATGTACTGCAAAAAAAAAAAAAAAAATGAGAGCACAAAATGACACACATTACTTTCATTATACTTAATTACTTTATTAATTTCCCAGAGGTCATCATTGCTTCATGGAAATATGTATCTAATTCTTGTTGGCAAGAGCCAGAGTGCATGATGTCGATGCTGAAAACAAAAGCAACAATTGTCTCTCTCTCTCCCTCACACACACACACACACACACACACACACACAAAGGATGGTTTAAATACACAATAATGGCAGCAGGGTGCATACAGCGTTATACGCGCCTTTAGCATAACAACGCATAATCACAGATAAATACTAAACGTATAATTTCAGCAAGACAGCTTGTTCTCGGCGGTTCTGAAAAAGACGACATAATAGCTGTGTTGGGGAAGGTAATTACCATGAAGTGTGAGGAGATTGACGGCAATAACCACATCATGACTGGTGGGGGTGGACTGGATAAGAGGTATTACTGCAGTCTGGCCCTTCTGGGACGTGGAAAGTGCTCTGATGAAGGTGTAGGGAAATATCTATTCGGCAGTTAGTCACTAATGCGTTCAAAAGGGTCACAGGAACATAGAGCAAGATGCCCACCCCCACACTAACAGTGCGACATATGTCTGAATCAAGGAGTTTGTGGTTACGGATGATTGTAGAAAGTAATCGCAGATCATTTTTGTTGTCTTAGGCTGGGTAAAGGATTTCGGAGGCCTATGCCTACCTCGATCCAAAGCACAGATCATGTGGCCTACGGATGAGTCAAAGTGGTTTCCCTAGTTATGACAGTTAGAAACTTAAGATGGAGTAAATCACCAGCTTTAAGGGTAGTTCACCCAATCAGGACTTCTTTCTTCTGCAGAACACGCTGGGAACAAAACAACATCGGAGCTCATTTATGTCCAGTTTATGGATGGAAAAAACACACTTTTTTGTGTGGAATTTTTGGGTATACTATATCTTTAAGACACTAGTTCTCTGTGTTTTTGTTCTTGAAGCAAACATCCTCTGTGTTTTCTTATTCAACAAATACAAGAATGCTTTGGGGAAGTCCTAAAGAACTGATTATGACCTTAAAACTGTTCTCTATGAATATAAATCAGTCCCTCTAACACTGCATTCACGTTTTCTGCAATCACTTCTTTTCTCTTAAAGGGACAGTACACCCAAAAATGAAAAATGTACTCGCGCTCATGTCATTTCAAACCTGTCTTGAAACACACACACAAAAAATATATTTTGAAGAACTATTTGCCTATACAATGAAAGTCAATTATTAAAATGACTTTTAATATATTGACCAAAAAAACAATAACACTGAGATATATTCAAAATGTCTTCGCTTGTATTCCACGGAAGTCAGGTTTGGAGGATGAGAAAATTAGATTTTTCATTTTTGGGTATACTGTACCTTTAAGGTATACTTCAGCTTTTCTTTTTTTTTTTAAAGAGTATATCTTGACACCTGCCCGTTTCTATCTAAGCAAGCCGTTGCAGACATCTTAACTACATTAGTCAGCAGCGGGAAGTGTTTAATCAGTGTAATGAATCTTCTTCCTTTTCTTTTACTGCATCTCTCTGGCTTCCTCTCTTTCTCAAAGACCTCATTGTCGGCCAATATGCTGTGTGATAAATTAACGATATATATTGTGACTATGAAGAAAATATATCCTTCAGTGATGTTGCATATTCAGTGATGATAGCAAATTGAAGAGAGACGTGTATATATATATATATATATATATATATATATATATATATATATATATATATATATATATATATATATATACACACACACACTATTTTTAAGGAGAGAAAGCCCAAAAAAAGTTTTCACTAGAGGAAATGACCAGTGAGGTTCATACATCCTATACACAAGCTGAAACGTACAAAATCTGTGGGCTGCTTTTAAATTTCTGTTCCTTATAGTCTTGTTCTTAGAAAGTTTGTCATCTAGGAATAACACAAATTAGTCTAAATTTGAAACAACTTCCTATTCACCAACTGAAATGCAGATTACAATTTTTTTTTTAAATCAAATGCCTTTATGTAGCTAACCGCTAGTTTTAGCCAAACTAAAATCCCTTTATTTGTGGTGTACCAACATGCCACAGTGTTATTTGGATAACAGCCCCCCTTCCATGTCTGTTTCCTCTGCTACACATGTGATACAAATGACTGTGATTAAACGTAATTGAATAAACGAATGAATGGTGCCTGTGTAATGCAATTAAGGAGCGTGCGCAGGCCCAGTCTGGGTTGTTGGAGAGAGGAGGGCCGCGTGCAGGGGCGGAGGGGTGAGAAACTGGGTTGAGAGAGGATCACTGACGTCAAATAGTCTGCCAAAGTTTATAACCCTTGATGGACCAAGATGCAGCCCAGAGCTGAAGATATTGGCTTATATCCACAACATCTACCAAACTGCTATTGGTTAGCCTACACTTTGTTTTGTCCAACTTCAAACAATGAATCAAGAGTATTGCTAGTACATTTTCAATGTTTATATTTTGAAAATGAGCTTTAAAAAAAGTCAAATTGAACAATCTGCCTTTATATTAGCATGCTATGCTAATTTTAATAGCAATTTCCTTATGATTCCTAAGAGAAAACATATGCATATATGAATCCGTATTGATCCCAAAAGGGAAATTTGGGAATTGCCTGGGATCTTGGGTCATAAACAACGAGCCACCCTCCGCCTCCCTTCAGTTCTAGTTTAGTTGTTTACATCTGCAGTTTGTTTATCCACGCCTGCTCCCTGCTCTGACGCAGTTACTGTACCACATAAAGCAATATATCTGGATTAAATTATATATTCCTCCTTTCTCCTCAGGCAATTGCACTCTGACATAACCAATACACTGCAGTGAATAGAACACCATTGTTCTCATACCATAAGCAGTTTTGCCTGAACTCAGCTTTTGAAAGGACAAGATGTTGCAGTTGTTTGTAAGCTGGAGTCGAGGGGAGTCTAATCTCTCTCTGCGTCTTCAGAGCTGCATAAGATGGTGCAATGAATGTAAATGAACGACTATTGATAACACCACATAGCAGCATACTCACACCGCTGCAACCTGCAAAATAACATATTGAGATTAAGATGATAAGCAGGGGACTCACCCTGACAATGTACGAAGCCCCCGTGCTGCTGATCTTTTTGTCTGGGTGCAACCACCCATGTGAGGGCTTGTTGATGAAGCTGCCCTTCTGGGTGAGGTTATCTCCCAGCCATATTCCCTCCACCCTGGTCCTCCGGTTCATCCCGGTCCTGAAGCCCCCCGGACTCCCCTCGGCGGCCCCTGCACTGGACTCTCTTGGACTTGCCCTCTGCCTCCTGGAGGCCTGTAGGGAACAGGGACCCACACAAACAGGGTCACAGGAGTTGAACACAGCTGCGAGACTTGCTACAGGACCACTGGGGGCAGCCACCCCCCCGAAAGCCGCAGCTGGGGAACTATCGGTTGGAGGCGCCCTGCCGGATTCTTTGCTGGAATTGGAGCTGGAGCTGCTATTGGACGGGCTACGGCTGAGCAACGAGTTTGAAAACTTCCATTGGGGCATCTTGGGAATGAGCATGCAGAAGGTGGTGGTCCCGTCCTGCTCGCCATCCAGCCCGGGTGAGTCGGCCAGCACCTGGGCTGAAGGCGGAGGAAGGGCAGCGGTCTCCAGGGGCGGCAGCTCCAAGCCAGGCACGGACGAGGAGGCCATCGGCGTGGCCACCACCTTCCCGCTCATGGCTAGGCTCTGCATCAGGTCGTCGGAGGAGGTCACAGAGTCGTTGCGGAAGCGGCCATACTTGGGCTTAAGTAGCATGCCCGGAGGAGCGGTCCAGAGCGGAGAGGACAGTGGGGGGGGAAGAGGGAGGGGAAGGGGGGATGGCAAGGGAAAGGGAAAAGGAAAGATGCAGTGGAAGCAAAGGAGAAATCCGCAAGGTTCTGTGCGGACTGAGTGTAGCCCTGCGTCCTCTCTCTCTCTCTCTGGTTTCTGACAGTTGCTCTGTCCCTTACTGAGGCTTGCTTAATCCCTCCCTCTCTTCTTCATTCCCCCTCTCTCTTAGCCCAGCTTGCCCCCACTCTCTTGATGATGTCATAGTGTTATGGTCTGTCTATTAGCCCAGCCCAACCCAGCTGCGTTCAGACAACATTAGCTAATGCACATCTGCCTGAGCACCTTCTTACACTTATTATCCTACACTGACACGTACAAAGTCCATCAGTTCTGCAGCATTAGCTGAAGGTGATGTGTGTGGTTTTGAATGCTACAATACTTTCTTCTTTCTCAGCTAAGGTTGATTCCTCTGAAAGATATAAACACTGTGGCGCTATTAAAACATCACTATTTTTTGAGCATCCCAACTCAACAAGTTTGGCCGAGAAATAAGTTGTTTTTCCAGTAGCGCATAAATTACTGACTTCACCGGTAATGTCATGGGTTCAAAGTTTTTCTGGAAGGAAAACTGCGGTAACACTTTATTTTACAGTGTCCTTGTTACATGTTACATGTACTTACCATAGTAATAACAGCAATTTATGCATAATTACATGCACCTAACACTAAACCAAACCCTATCAGTATCATGTTGTTAATTAATATTACTAATAATATTAATAGTACTTAAATATATAATTACACTGTAACAATGACACCTTAAAATAAAGTGGAACCAAAACTTCTTTCTCCATGTCTAGTTATCGATAATAATTTGTTACATTATAACAGATGTTTTAATTACCCAATTTTCGCCTACAAATGAAAAATGTCCAATGTTGTTTGAGCCCCAACATTTTTCAAAATATCTTATTTTGTGTTCCACAGAAGAAAGAAGAATATATATATTTATTTATATATAATATTCTCTTTCAGTTGAACTACCTCTTTAAAAACACAAAATGGACTATCTGCTGCCTTTTACAGTGTCACAAATCAGTCACTAGTGAAAGGCTTGGGACTTTGCCAGTTAAGCAATTACAATTGAGATGAACAGGAATACTAATGGATAGCGTTCTCTAATTTTTATAGACATCTGCAAATTAACAATTACAGCAAAATAACAAGACCTGGCTACAAGTATAATATCTAAATAGCTTGTTACACAGTTCACACATCAGGCATCTTTTACACCAGTTAATATAGAATAATTTAGAATACCTCACAACAGCATTACTTGCTTCTCCATCCAAACTGAGTTCTTCATATTGCTGCAGAATGGATAATATTAACAATTGTTGAGATTTTCTCTGGTCTTCTTTTGCTGTCGAAGTAAAAAAAACATCTGAGCTGTCACATTTACAGGACTTGCGCAAGACGTGGTGCCTGTTTGACAAATAGTCTCTTCCTTCTGCACTGACGTCACTTTTTTCGCAACTGCCCAAAAAGTAAACGCAAAGACTCCACAAGGCCAAATAAACAGGAAGCACTAAAATACTTTATATTCCGTTACCCGTTGCCTATGTGTACAGACTATTTTGGTGGAAACCTCAGTTCTGTGGTGTTGACAAAGACTCACGCTTGCTTCATGACTCACAAATGCATTTTTCCCCCTAAATCAACAGCTTTTGGGTGACCTCTCAAAGGTGCAGAGATTTGGTTGTTTTTCCATTTGTCACATGCATTGCGCGCCTAGCTGGGGCAATTTTAGCTTCAAGAATGGGGTCATCGGGGCCATTTGCAATTAGTGAGAGTGCACATGCAGGGTCACAGTCTGGATCAATATCTTTGTTAAAAGCAAAACCACAAAAGAGTACATAAAAGTGGGAAAAAGAGAAAACAAGACTGAGCAATCTGGAGAATCTGGAAATCTGAGCCATTCTTCATATTTACCCTTATGTCATCACCATTCCCTTAATTAAGTAAATTATCATGAATTGACACACGAAAATCAAGGTAAGAAATCTTCTTTGTTCGGGGTTCATCGAAGCTGATGTTTGATCTCAAACTGCAAGATGCATTTTTAAAAGCACAATATGTAAGATTTTTGGATTAAAATATCCAAAAACCACTAAAACAATGTTATATATTTTGTTGACTTGTCACATTATCACAATTATCACATTACATTATCACAAATGTTTAAATGTTTTTGTTTAAATACAGAGAAATAAGCAATTTTAACTAGGACACGGACCATGTCCATGTGTTGCCTATCAATGACATCATACCCGCGTTACCCTCGAATTTTATTTTGTAGAAACCATGGAAACACCATAGACACTTTAATATATGTGACCCTGGACCACAAAACCAGTCATAAGTCGCACAGGTATATTTGTGGCAATACCCAACAATACATTCTATGGGTCAAAATTATCGATTTTTCTTTTATGCAAAAAATCATTAGGATATTAAGTAAAGATCATGTTCCATGAAGATATTTTGTAAATTTCCTACTGTAAATATATACAAAATTTATTATTAGTAGTAATATGCATTGCTAAGGACTTCATATGGACAATTATAAAGGCAATTTTCTCAATATTCCGATGTTTTTGCACCCTCAGATTCCTGATCTCGGCCAGTATCTCGGCCAAATTTTGTCTTATCCTAGAAAACTAATCATTGTTATATAGCTCAACACAGTTAGTCTTATTGTTTAAATCTTGTTTTCTTGATTTACCGCGAGTACCATGTTTTACCATGCCTAATATCTAGCTTTCATTTTCCGTCAGTCTTAGTACACGATGTAACTATACACATCACAACATGTAAATAGGAAAATGTTGGCGTTATTTTGTCACTTTGCAGTAGGCTAGCTGGAGCCGTTTACCTCCAGTCTTTGTGCTAAGCTAGGCTAGCGGTGCAGACAGAGTTATGGCACGCACGGAGATAAAAATGTTATGTATGGACTTATCTAACTCTGGGGGATACAGTGAATAAGCTAAAGTCCCAAAAAGTTGGCGTGTTCCTTTAATATTGTGCATTGCCGCCACAAGCATTCAGAGAGTTGAAATCAACAAATTAGGGGTGGGTATGTACCGGTAGACACAGTTAACCGTTAGAGATTTTGGACTATCGTCTTTATCGCGGTTAGTACGCTCACGTGATATTGCTGTGATGCGTGGTCACGAAAGCTTATCGTTTGCATGCGTTTTTAAACATTGATTTTAAACCGTAGAAGCACAATAAGCAGCGAAAGAGGACTCATTTTAGTATATGCACAAGCTCTCTGAGAGACTCAGGGCTGTCTGAGAGCCGTGGTCATAAGGCATGCGAGAACTGAAAAGTGCTTTTTGCAGCATAAGTCAAAGTGACTATGTATTTGCAAGTAAACAGTAAATTTTTCACGTATAGGTCTTTGTTCTATTGTAGTTTGTTTTCTTTGCTCTTTCTTTATCACTGTTTACTTCAGTAAGCTTGAGGTTTTTTTAGGCTAGTATTAGATTTAATGGTGATAAGAATTATGATATTTCAATGGTATCAAAAATTTTGATATCATAAAAACCTCATTAATAAATTGTGAAATAAAATTACTCATATTACTCAAGATTTTGGTCATTTCGCCCACCCCTAACTTTATATAATTTTTTTTTACTATTTTTTTATCTCTTATTTTTTCTAAAAAATGCCTTTCTGAATTAAACTTAAATGCATGAAAAAAGTGGGGTTTGTAAACTTGTGTGCGCAACTGTACATTAATATGGTAATAAATACATTTTATTATATGTTAGGCCACTCAATTTTTATATAACACAAAACAAGGGATTTCCACTTAGACACTTATTCCACTTATTTCTGCATTAGAAAATGTTTGACTGCTGTAGTTACAAACAAGTTCATTTTACCCAAACAAAAGACAAAGATATTCATTGATTACAGCTATTAGCATTAGCCTAACTGTATATATGAACATAAAAATGGTCATTATGTGAATATTCATAAATATAGTGGAAAAAATCTGCATTTTATTTTGCCAACGTGGAAAATCAAGTACTATGTTTAAATCTGATAAAACATATTCCTACTCAAACAGGCCTGTGTGCATAAATAGATCAATGCCAGACAGCAGGTGACATGCACTGCGAGTTCATTACCCCTGCATTATCATGACATTAAACATCAAATTGTGGTCAATGTGGGTGAATGTGATATTTTAATATTTGCTTTCTTAAAAGAATACCATCAAATGAACATACATCTTCCACGTGGTAGGCATGTACCACATCCTCTTAAAGCATTTGTAGCAATGAATCACAAAATGCTATTACTAAATATATTCATGTAGAGAAAGATCAATGCATACATGAAAGACAAACAGCAACTCACCAAATCTAGTGCTGTCTGCTGCAGGTTGCAATGCCGGCACCTACACAAGCACCAAAATCACATGGAAACTTATGTATTTGAATGTAGAGGAAGGGTAAAAGCACATAAGAGTCAACAGACGTGAAGTTCGAGCCCAAAGGGTGAGAGAAACCACTCAAACCACAGGCTAGAACCATGTGTCCTTGTTCAGGCATCACATAAACACACCTCCTGCAATGACATGCCCAATCACATTACTGATGTTCTGGTCTTATGCACTTAAAGTCTCAATATTCAAGTTGAAAAGTGCTTAAACAACTTTACATGTTCTCGAATAAGATTATTATAATAGTTGATGCTGCTACAAGTTATTGGAAGATGAAAAAACATTTACCTCAGTGTGTCTGATAGTATAAAAGCATATTTAAATTCTAACAAGCACTGTGCTAAATATTGTATCGTTAATATATGCACAAACGCATTCCTCATTCGAATTCATAGCTTGAACAAAAGTTATTACGTGTTACTTGTGAAACGGAAACTGTGTAATTCATTAACAAAAGAGTCACTGAAGTTAACCTTTAGCTAAAGTTCTAGCAAGCCTGGTCGTTTTTTTAAAACAACAATAAAAAAGGAATAAAATTGGGGGGGGGGGAAAGGCCTTCAGTGGAGGAAATGTGTTCAGAGAAAGATAATAACTGCACAGCATGGCATCAAAATACACTATGTCATTTAAACTGATGACTAAAACATTAAGGGTGAAAGACAAACAAAAAAGTAGCTTTCTGATGCCTTCTTCGCTGACTTGATTGTGCACTCAAACAATATGCGCTTGTTAAAAAGGTCACAGGAACACTGTGGTCAAATCAGCAGCCCTGACATTAAATGTTAAAGTATCCGAGAAAAGAAAAAAAAAGACGACAGCAAACTAAAGAAAAAAATGGAGCAAACCTCTGCCATCTCAAACCAACTCAAACAAATGTGTCCTTTTTAATATTTTCAAATGTTCAAAATGCATTATCTAAGAACAAAGCTTTATATATAATTTGGAACTTCTTTGATTCTGTGAATTAACTACTTTGCGATATTTAAAAATGCGATATTTGTATTTTTGTTAAAGCATTTTTTTCATACAGAAGTTGCTTAAATCATCCTTTAAAGCTTTTCTAGGTGGGTGAACTTTTAGTTATGTGTTACCAGTGTAATGCCTGTGGGTGTTTTGCTTTGTAAACCGTATTTTGTGGATCGTTAAGTCACATCACCCCTTTCTAGCATCGCTCCACATATCATATAGGTTATCAGATTTGGTGGCTGTAAATGGTCATAACAGGAGTTAGTTACACCAAGTTAGTAAGCAATTTTTATCACACGCGTCTGATTTTAAAAGATATAGGCCTGGTTTCACAGACAAGCTAGGATCAAACTAGGATTAGGCTTTAGTTCAATTAGGACATTTAAGTAGCTTTTATAAATGTGCAACATTAATGGTGTGCATTTTTAGATGAAACAATGGCACTGAGTTGCTTTTAGTTAATTTTTTTAGCCTGGGACTAGGCCTTGACTGTGAAACCAGGGAAAAAGTTTAAAGGGATAGTTCACCCAAAAATGAAAATGACCACATGATTTACTCACCCTCAAGCCATCCTAGGTGTATATGACATTCTTTTTTCAGACAAATACAATCGGAGTTATTAAAAAAATGTCCTGGCTAATCCAAGCATTATAATGGAAGTAAAATTTGAAGCCCAAAAAAGTGCATCCATCCATTATAAAAGTAATTCACACGTCTCCAGGGGGTTAATTAAAGCCTTCTAAAGCGAAGTGATGCGTTTGTGTAAGAAAAATATCCATAACTTTATAAAGTAAAATATCTAGCTTCGCCAGACCGCCTTCCGTATCCAATTTACAAAGAAAGTGTAACACCTCTCGCAGTTCAAAACGCTTACGTCCGTTCGTCTGAAAGAAGAATGTCATATACACCTATAGGATGGCTTGAGGGCGAGTAAATCATGGGCTAATTTTCATTTTTGGGTGAACTATCCATTTAAGTCTTGTGGCTGTGGTCAAACCCGTGTGTATTTTAATGTTTATTTCTCCATTGACCTCCATTGTAAACATAAGATTTTTTGGAGGGACCGGCAAAATTATTGAAAAACATATTGCGCTGATTGTAGTGAAATGTACATTTAAAATACATTGCTTTACCATATAAATGATGTGCAATTGTATGCAAAAACACACGATAGTAGTGCTACACATTTTAGAATGTCTAGTGACATTTAGGAGTAAAGAGAAGGCTAACGCCTTTACCACTGTCATATCATATCATATAAGGTCATCAAAGTAAATTGTCTACATAAACACACACTCACAGCATAAATACCATCCTTGGGTTTCACACTTCTACGTTCACACACCTGAAACACGGCTAACGAATAAAAAAAAAGTCCTACTAAACATTTTCTTGTATAGAATATCTCAAGAGATGTTTTCTACGGAGCCCCGCACATGACATGCTGGAAAAACTAGTAGGCTAAATTGTGAGCACGATTTACTTTTTTTTTTTTCTTGCACGTCATGTGGGGCTCCCAGACAATAGCTTTCAAACAAAACAAAAGAAACAAAAGAATAAATCTGAATAAATCATGTTGAGTGTTTTGCCCACTTTACCCTCATTGCTTTTCCAGACCAACAGATTTTCACGCGTGCACTCCTGTCAAACGCAGGCGCGCGCGAAGGAGGCGGAGCCTAAACGGTGAGTGAGTGACTCAACCTATCAGAGGCGCGCGAGGGACCGTTTGAGTTCAAAACTGAAGCGGCGCCCTTTACAGGAAAACACTGCCACTCTCTGACAACCGTGCGCGAGTTTTTCCGGCATTTCATATTGGATTTTGCCTGCATTTAACATTTACCCACAATGTCTTCAACGAAAAAGCAGATTTACTATTCCGACAAGTATTCTGACGAGGAATTCGAGTACAGGTGAGGAATTTCACTCGTTATTTCGTGGTGACGTGATACTTCACGATGGCTGTTAAGTTATGTCATTTGGCTGTTTCATTTGTTTAGAAAGTATATTAAAACATCCGTAAATAATTTAAAATGGTCTGTTTAAAACTTATTTTCCGGGTCCTGTCGTCTTAACTGCGTTATATTACGTAACAAACAGTGTGAAGAGTACTCAAAATATTTAGTCAAAACTAACATATTGTCCCTCTCCTTCCACATAGACATGTTATGCTTCCCAAGCAGCTTTCCAAACTGGTGCCGTCCTCCCACTTAATGTCAGAGGAGGAATGGAGAGGACTGGGAGTCCAGCAAAGTCAGGGCTGGATCCATTACATGATCCATAAACCAGGTTAGTACTTACCTGTGGGCCAGGGCTGTGTTTTAAACCCTTACTTTGACAGCTTAATCACTGTCTATGTTGGCATCTCTCTAGTTTTGAGACACATTTTAGGTGTAGTGAGTGAAATTTATCCAAATATATCAGCAAACGCTGCCCATTATTCTCCAAAACCCTAATTCCACTCTCTTTATACAGAGCCTCACATTCTGCTATTCCGAAGACCGCTTCCCAAGGAGTGATATTTCAAAAATTATCATCGGAAGTTAAACTACATGGTTGGATCTGACCATGAGTGCATTTCTTTCCATAAGTTGTGATTTGTATATAAGTTTTATTATTTGCAGATCAATGGTGATGAAATGTTACTACTCCTCCCCCTTTCATTCGGAGATCTGATGGCAGCAGGAGCCCGGGGAGGGAATGGGCTGCCTCCTCCAAAGTGTTTTCTTTAGATCTACACTGAAGTCATGTAAAATAAGTTGGATGGTGTTTCAGGTCAAGTAATCGCCCCTGTCGTGAATAGAAGGAATATTTTTTGTTGTACACTAAGATGCTTTCCGTTGATGAACTGCTTTTGTTAACATCTCCACCTTGTATTTTGAGCAGTCAACATTTGTTACTTCCTCATTTGTTGGTGACAAATCAATAAATATTATTTTTATTAGCTCGTCTTGCATCCTCATTTATAATATTATAGTATAATTTTTTCGTGACATTAATTAATGATATAATGATCAATATTTGTTGTTCATGTAAAGCGTCAGCAGATATTATAGGTACATATTTTTATCACTATACAAACAAATCTAGCTCATAAAATCTCTCTCTCTCTCTCTCTCTCTCTCTCTCTCTATATATATATATATATATATATATATATATATATATAAAATCAAATATAAAAAAAAAAAAATAATATATATCCAAGAAAAAAATCTATCAACAATTTTATTTTGTGTGTGGAAAAGCGACCATGCAGGTAAAGTCTTGGAAATTAATTGGCGTGAGAATGTCGAATATTTCTAACATCAGAGTCCACTGTATGAAAAATATCAAACATTTTTAAGAATGCAATGAAATTTTCAAAGTGAAGTCAAGAAAAGTAGTATTTACATATACAGCCTTCAAAATAGACCATTTGGGAGCAGAAATCACAGTTACGTCACTACAGTTGCGCATTGTGGTGGCATAAAAACTGTTCACAAGTGGAGCAAAACGGGCGATATCCATAGAATAAGGGTAAAAAAAAAGTCGTCTTGTGTCTTTGGATGTCGAAATCGTAATGCCAAAAAAGATGTTCTTAATTTTTTAATTGTTACAAGCCATAAAACAGACAGACTGAACTGATGAAACCTGTGATGATTAGCCTACTATCAAAGCATGGATTTGATGTAAACAATAGATCTATATGATATTCACATATGCAGTTCATAGAGTGTGAAATCTATCAGCCCTGCAGTTTAAGTGTGAAAAAATATTTAAACCTTCAACATTGAAAGCTATAACATTTTTATATCACAATTCTGACTTTTTCTTGCAAATGTAATCTGTTTTAGAGAAAAAAGTTCTGAATTGCAGGAAATTCTGAGAAGAAAAAAAGAGTTTACATCCTGCAATTTTCATTTAATAAACTCAAGAATTCCAAGAAAAAGTCCAAATTGCGAGAGAAACTCGCAATTACCTTTTTTATTGTTTTATTCCGTGGCTTCCATAGACTGCTGCAGAATTGTCACTTTCTGCAAGACAGGGATAGCTGCAGGTCGGAGTAATAGAGTGGTGCTGTTATGACGTCACTTTGTAGGCCAACTGGCAGTTATCAACACACTGGTTCCCTCAACAAAAACCCATAGGCTTTTGGATTATCGCTAAAAACAAGCTCTGTGATCAACAAAAGTTGATGATACTTACACGTTTTGTCCATCAAGATAATTATCACGGATGAACACAACTTTTATGAATTTTGGAGCCTAAATGCAGTCGCCAGAAGTAAAAAGCTAAAGGTAGGCTATAAACGGAAGACACCTTGGTCGTTAAACTTCAACGTCACCGTCACTAAGTTTACGAGTGACAAGTTACTAAGTAACTCTTTCAGTTTTTACCTAAAAACATTTTCCCAGAACGTTTGAGTTCGACTAGTTTATAAGAGCACAATTATAAGGATAATGAGGCTGTAAAAGCGGATTGAGTTGACCTGTTCGGCGCAATGGCGTTTAATGTCCCCGACAGTCTCTAGTCCATTTAGCCACTTGTTAGCAACTGCCTTTTTCAAGACACATAACAGCTTCAGAAAAATCACGAGTGGGGTAATACTGATGTATTTTATGTCGTAGAATAAAACGTGAAAGTGTCTTGAGCTTGTGTTCACCACAGACCTTATTTCAGCTATTTAACCAAAATCCCATAATAAAAAAAAACTCATTGAATTCGGGAGGATGGAACCGGAAGTGCTAAAATGCTAACTTGCTTCCGTGTTTTGGCCTACAAAGTGATGTCATACCTGCACCACTCTATGGGCGTGCTAAAACAGAAACTAACCCCTAAACCTACCCCACACCCTGACAGACAGCTTTCGCGACCAGTGATAAAGACCTTTCTCCACACCCCCTACCTTTTGGCACACCCATTACCCCAGATTACTGCAGATACCCACGCTTGCTTTCTGCCACCAGGTAGGCTCCGCCCACAAAACACGTCGTCGCTGTTTACACCGACCAAACACCAAAATGGTACTAATCTACCACTAAAGGGGTCACAAACTCTGAGTGCCTAACCCCTAAAGAGAAAGCAGGAGGTCTGGGCTTGTGCACTGTCACTTTCTCTGGGTTATGACTTCCAGGGCCTGGTACTAGTGTGGACTCCCTAGCAGTAGTGTGTCTGCCCAACATAGAGAATGCAGGCTGCCTCGGGAGGTAGACACTGGGATCTGTGCGGTTATATCTACCAGGACCTGGAGTCTTAGATAAGTCCTCGGCCGGACCTCCAGATTTGCATCTCCCAGAGATGGTGTAACTGGCACTGGATGTTTTGGTCAGGATGTGGGAGCCCATGAGAGACGGGAGAGTATATTTGTTCGGGGCGGGCACGGTGTCCACAGTGCGATACTGAGTACGGCAGCCCATGGTGTGGGATGGTGGTTTGCGATGGGTGCTGCACAGAGGGGCTTTCTCAGGGCTGTATGCTCCTGGTCCAGGGGTGGAGAAAGTTCCTGCTGCAATTATCAGATACAACAAGAGTAAGGAACTGTCAAACTCAGTCCATTCCAGCTAAGTGTTTCCTAGTGGTTTCGACATGAAGTGGATCAGTCGACCAGTAAATAACTAACCGTTTCAACAGAATGACACATTGAATAACCGACTTACCTCGACTTTCCATCCTGCCATGTATGGAATAGGCAGGAGTGCCATCCCTTCCAAAGCGAGTCAGTTTGGCATCAATATGATATTTAGGCCCTGGACTACAGTCAATGCTGTGCACTGTACAATCAAAGCAGAATAAACAGCATTACATCACGGAAAGAAACTGTCACACTTTACATCACAGTGTGTTACTGAATATGAAAGTAAACTGTAATACACAAGAATTACATGTATTTATATGCAATTTTTTTTTTAAATATGCTACATGTAGGCTACAAGACCCTTTTGATTTTATCACATGCAATGAAATGTTGCAGAATTTTATAGCTAATGCCTAAAAATATTAAATATAAAATGTCCCAAAATATCATAGATCCTAGATGTACAACATACTGTACTATAATGCAAAATAATAAAGAAGCTAAGAGGTTATGAAATGCCCAAAGTGAATAAGCAAACAAAAAGTGGTGCACCATATAAAGTATGTAAATTTGTAATATTTTAATTATTAAATTAGCTTAAAGTATTTGCCATACTTGGGGTAAAAGGCCTTTCTCTAACTTCCTTCATGACATGATTTTTAATCAAAACAAACATAATTTACTATGTGTGTGTGTGTATGCTTACTGATCACTATTAAATAAAAGGAATAATAAACATTTGAATACAATTTGAAGCCAAAAAAAATTGCCTTGAGGCAAAATTATGTAAAATAATAATGTGAAATAAAATAATATAATATGAAAAACATAATTATGTCGGTACTAATCTATTAGCAAACCTACACAGCAATGATAAGCAATGGAAATTTCAGCAGCTGACTGTCTCCCTCTCATGGTGACATTAGCAAAATACAGTATTATGAACTATTATGAAATTATTTAACAGGATAGTTCTTTCAAAAATGAAAATATTCATAAAATTTTCTTTAATTCATTCATTTGGACAAAACAGCTCAATTCAATAATAGTCTATAAATAATAATAATCAATTATTAATAAATAATTAACAATTTTCTTTATAAACTTTTTTGAAGTGTCAAAGTGGTAGTTGCGTAGCTGTTAACGGAGGGACAGAAATCTCTCAGATTTCATCAAAAATATCTTCATTTGTGTTACGAAGATGAACGAAAGTCATCATGAGGGTGAGTTTATGATGACAGACTTTTCATTTTTGGGTGAACTATCCCTTTAAGTGAAAATGTTAACATGGATGATTTGGAAACGTTCCTGGTGTAAAATGAGCTAAAAAGATTTTATAGAAAAGTGGAGCACCGTTTGTTATATTTGCGTTATTCTCTGTTAAAGTAATTTATTTCACTGCAAACTATTTCACTGGCTAAGTCATTACAAACTCACTGTTGTTACTCATCCTGCCATGGAAGGAGAAGGCAGGACTCGTTGTCTTGGTGAAATCGTGGCCTACAAAGCCAATAGCTGGTGGAAGGATGTATCGCCCAGGCCCCGGCCCTGTAGACAAGATTGGAAAACACAGCCGTGACAAACAATGTGTGCGCACAACATATGCACAGCCCTACTTTTGTAAGTAATGAGAAATATGTAGTGATGCATTTTTTGGCAGGCAGTTTTGGCAGAATCTGTTAGGGAGACCCACACCCTTTAGATGCAACCCAGCAGGAATGTAAGCTCATCGCAGTGGCGTGGTGGTTTTTCCTGGAGTGGTGGACAGACAATGCCTGTGGCTATCTTCTCTGATACTACCAGGGGAATGCCATGATATCAGCCCACAAATGTTTGTGTGCATGAGAAGGGCTACTGGAAGCACAGAACATTCTTTCAAATTTACTTCAGCCTGTTTTGTCAGGCATGGGCACAGAGTTATCGTAACCTCCCGGAAAGTTTGACCTTTGATGGGAGAGCCGGCCCTAGCATTGTATGTTGGAATGGGTTGGGGGTGGTTAGGTGAGACTGTAGGTAGTGGGGGCCCCTTTTGGAAATCTGCTTGGGGCCCCCACTACCTACAGTTTCACCTAACCACCCCCAACCCATTCCAACGTGCACATCCTACGCTGACACCTTATTGTAAAGTTTGACCAAATTGTCTTACTTAATATATTTATCTTTCAAGATATAATATGAAGATATCTTTACTTATGCAAACTTTTATTATTTTTTTTGAAGATTCTAACGATTGCTTTTAGATCAATGTATCAACATTTAGTGAATTAATGCTTTATTAAAGCAAAAACATCTGCCAATGGGTTATTAAAATTACAATAGAGAATAGTATATTAATGATAATTATAATAATAGAGAATAAATACTGTTCTGAGCTGGCATGTTTTAGTCCAGATTAAAATGCAAAGAACTTTATACATTTAAAAACACATGTATGAAAAGTATTTAACTAGGCCTATTTAAATATTTGGAGTTGTTCATTGGAGTTCAAAAATCTGAATGGCTGTTTGAAAATGTAAATACTGGTTGCCTTTAACACTATACACTTTACACTATAGTGCTGGACATTGACACAAATTTCACAATTTGATTTGATATTGATTAACTTGGGGCCTATCAGGTACTGTACATAGCTAATTGTATGGGAGGGATTTTTGGTGGTATAAATATATTTATTCTGAAGCAAAATTCTCTATCAGTGTTCTATCAGCTTTAACATAGGCCTACTTAAATCTGCATATTTGTGATATTTACCCCAGGGCATTATTTACTTTAATAAAGGCCATTTTTAACCTTATTAAATGTATCTAAATTCAGTTATAATAAAAAGACACTATAGGGCTGTTACCAATCAAATTAAATAATTTACACTGCAAAAATACAACTGCAATAAATAATGTTATGAGATTGATGTTTTAAATTATTATTATTTTTTTTTTTAGATTGATGTTTTAAATGTTTGAATATACAAATAAGAAAAAATACAATGATACATGTACTGTTCTAACCGCCAATAGGTGGCAGCAAGTGGCCGTCTTAATGAGTGAGTCATTGAACTGCGCTCTGTGTTCGTAGGTGAAATAGAACAAAAAAGTTAATATTGTTTGTGTCTAAAATGTAAGTAACTTAATATTAATTAGGCTACTTGTTTATTGAACTACAAAATTCAATGTAACATTTGCAATTGTGATAATATTCAGCAAAACAGCTCCCTAGTCGACTTGTGTTATTAACAATATCATAAATTATAAATAAAAAAAAAACTCACATTTTTTTTACCCCAGTATGTTTCTTCTGTTAGTTATAGTGCTGCTTATTTGTTTTGATTTCTCCACGAATGTCTCTCTCACAAAGAGACAGGCAGCGCTGTTTACATTGAATGTAAAAAAAAATCTGAATCATTCTCGCGTTTCTGGTTATTTTATTATTTTATAAGATACTTGTCCGGTCGGGCAAGTAAAACCCTGTTTCAGTTGTTGTTCCAGACAAAGATTAATGTCGAGCCCTTACAGTCTATGGTCAAGCCCTGTGTTCATTCATGATTTCTTTCGTGCATTTTCAAACATTAATGCACAGGACTGGCACAAGCGAATTTTATTAAACTTATTACCATGCATTACTGTCTAAATGCCTGGTGTGGGGCCCCCCTGGTGGCCATATCGCTCATTAGGTAGGGCCGGCACTGTTTGAAGGAAAAAGTAACTCCTCTCCATTTAAATGAAAATTTTAAGGCCCAGCCTAGGCTGGTTTTAGCATCACAGCCCCAGAACAAGGGTTCTGTTATTCAATAATAAATTAACATTGAGAAATCTATATTTGGACGCAATGCTGCAAGTTACTTTATTTATTTATGCTTCACCAACGAAAATAGTTCCAAACGTAGAATCATCCGCCACTCGTCTCCTTGTCAGGGTTCTGTCACTTCTGTTCAGTATATTCTTAGTCTTGTGACAGAACTCTGACACTACCGGGTTTGTCTTGTTTTGTGTATGCACATGGCTGGTATTTGTCGTTGCTGGCCATGTGCTTGTGTTTGTTATGTTTTGTGTGAGCACATGGCTGGTCAGGTGTTCTTTGTGCCATGTGCTCTCCGGTCTATTGTCTGACCCCACCCCTCTTGTTATCTGATTGTTTAATTTGCCCCACCTGTCCTCCCTCATTACCTGCCTTGTTTGTTCCCTTTATAGTCTCCTTGTGTTTGCTGTCCTGTGCTGGATCGTTGTTTTTGTTCCTGTCACGTGCGTCTGGTCTGCCTCATGTTCCTGATCCTTGTGTGTTGTCATAGTCAAGTTTGGTTTCCCCCCCTCGTAGGTGTTTGTTTTTGTTTTATTTTGTTATTAATAAAATCATCAATCATCTTCCTGCATTTGAGTGCTCGCTCCTTTTTACCATGCTGTGACATAACGATCCAGCCATTTAGAGGACTCAGCATAAGATGGGCATCTTTCTTTTTCCATCCTCCTCAACTGAACCCTCCAACTGCCTGCAGTTAGCTAGATATGTCAACTCACGCTACATCTGTCAGCAGGGGGCTGACATGAGAGACTTTGCATGCGCCTTCCTCATTGAAGTTGACCATCTGGACCATACTGAGGCGGTGGTTAAGGAGGTGTTTAATCTTAGCTTGGACATGCCTCTCAGCCCGGAGGAGATGGAGAGGCTGGGGAGTTTTGGTTTCTGGGACTTTGTAGACCATGTTTACCATCTTGGAGAGCTGGAACATCTACATCCAGCAGAGTCCCAGCCCACTGACTGTTCCCTTCTTCCATCTACAGTCAGTGGAGGCCCCAGCCCTCCGGTGACCCGGAGAAGGAGGAAGAAGAGGTCCACCTCCTCGGTTACCTCCACTGAGGAGAACCCGACTTTGGGGGTCGCAAGTCCGGTGGTCTGGGAGGACCAGACTTCGGTGGTGGACCTGATAGCAGTTATTCCAAGCCCGGAGACCGTCCGAGAGCCTGGTATCAACCTCGAGGAGGTGCCCATCAGTCCGGACACGGTCAAGGCATTTCTGAGGCCGCCCCGGAGCAGGCCGCCGTTAATACAGAGGTCGTCCCAGAGTAGCCTGCGGCCGTCCAGGAGGTTGTCCCAGAGCTGCCCAATTGCATTGCCTTGCCATGGCCCGTCCTTGACCAGCGTCCAGTGGTGGCTCCAGCCCCTGACCAGCGTCCAGTGGTGGCTCCAGCCCCTGCCCTGAGCCCAGAGAGGGCTCCGCCTCCTGCCCCGAGTCCAGAAAGGGCTCTGCCTCCTGCTAGGGATTCGGACCCACCCGACCCACCCTGGTCTTCTGCCAGGACTCCAGAGGACTGTGCCTGGTTCGTCCCTCCCATCCCACCCTGGTCAGTCCCTCCCGGGTCAGCCAGGTGGTGTCCCTTTGAGGGGGGGTAGTGTCAGGGTTCTGTCACTTCTGTTCAGTATATGCTTAGTTTTGTGACTGAACTCTGACATTCCCGGGTTTGTCTTGTTTTGTGTGAGCACATGGCTGGTCACGTGTTCTTTGTGCCATGTGCTCTCCGGTCTATTGTCTGACCCCATCCCTCTTGTTATATGATTGTTTAATTTGCCCCACCTGTCCTCCCTCATTACCTGCCTTGTTTGTTCCCTTTATAGTCTCCTTGTGTTTGCTGTCCTGTGCTGGATCATTGTTTCTGTTCCCGTCACATGCTTGTCGTAGTCAAGTTTGGTTTTCCACCTCTTAGGTGTTTGTTTTTGTTTTATTTTATTAATAAAATCATCAATCATCTTCCTGCATTTGAGTCCTCGCTCCTTTTTACCACGCCACGCCGTGACACTCCTAGCATTCAGTTCTGAATGAACCAGTTTGTTTTAGAATCGGTTGACCAAATTATTTAATGATTCACTCATAGAGTCACTTGTCGCCACCTAATGGCATTAACGATGTAACCTTTAGAAAGAACAGCTGAGAATTCACCCTAATAATTGCACAGATTAACAGTCTAGCGGAGTGATACAAACAGTGAATATATTCAGAGTTCGCTTCGGTTCACCAATTTGATTTGACGAGGCATTCCACACATGCTAATATTTGCTTCAAACACAAGTTGAAGGCAATGTTATTGCATAGCACATAGTATATACATAAAGCAGCTCACCTTTTTCTCTGCCAGCAATGACCGGACGCTTTCTCTCCGTTTCACTCATAGTCACGAGAGCATTTGGGACTGGTTTAACCATTTACTTCAAGAAATCTATTGTCTATTTGCTGCAGAACTGGACAGAGATCTACTTACTATCAAATCTCTGTGTCAACTTGTCCATAAAATGCAAGTAAACAGAGCTCAAGGTCAAGCAATTATTAAGGAATTACATTCATGTCAGTATCAGTTGTTCCAAGCAATTTAAAACGCAAATGCAAAAACCTCAAGTAGATCTTCAGAACATAAGTGAGGTGAGGTGATGGTTAGTAGGATGGTCATTTTCATCTTCCTAGCTTCACTAAATCAGATGTCCTCTGTATACAGCTGGGAATTCTGCTTTCTGACCTCTTGACAAGTCCAGTCAAGTTCTCCACCATCCACCATATGATAAGGCCAGAACCGAAGCCGCCCAAGTGGAAAACTGATGCTTTAGAGTAATCTTCATTCAACCTGACTGACTCAATCAGGGGCGGACTAACCCATTAAATATACAAATGCGTATGGGAGACAGAAGCACAAAGGTGGCATCACTTTAATTCATTGTCATGTAACACTATCTCCATCAGGTAATCCCTCCCCTCACTTACCCTTTCTCTTTCATGCTTTTCGCTGTTCATCAGAGCAGAGACAGACCATCACCAAGCATGGGTCGCCAGGGAGACCAGCCGCTGGGGGCCCCCCTGCAAAGCTGCATAGAGAGGGCCCTCAGAAACGGAGAAGCTAGGAACATCTGAAGAAACATCTAAAAGAGTATGTACCACCATATTCCCATCTATCCAACTGAAATGCATTGTATAATATCCAGGGAGTGCTTTTAAAATCGCAGGAAGTGGAAGTTGGAGGTATGTTAGGCGAACATGTCCGCAGTTGCACTGACCAGCAAATAAACATTAAACATTAACCGTGCTGTCTGATGCTGTGGTAACTGGAGATGGATGTCAACATAGGCAAACTCTCACAAGCTGACCCAGCAGACACAGAAACACATGGGGTCAATGTGTTGCTTCCTGGGACCTTCAAATAAGTTTCAGAGAGCTTTGAAAAAGCTAAAGCAGTTCACCAGGGACAACAGATTCTTTCAGTGAATTTAACACAATGACCTGAAGCCCTAAAATTATACTTTTTTTGTTTTGTTCAGAAAGCTTATTTCCTTTCATTTTGATCATATTTTTTCAATTTTTTAATGCATTTTTTTTACCTTTAAATTACTAGATTTTATTAATAAATAATAAATAAATAATAATTTAAGCACATTCTTTCAACTTTAATTCAAAATAACTCACCATTTCATGGATAACCCTGTAAATTCAGCTCAAAATATCTCACATTGGGTGTCTCTGCCGACCTCTTGTGGGGAAAAAAAACATATAATATAACATGATATTTCATGAATCTTGCCACTAGATTGCCTTATAGCGCTATATGGAGCAAATGAGCTGTTCTGCTGGGTCCTAAAGTCAGTTCTCTAGTTTATCTCTTCAGAATGCTTTCAGATACACATGTAGACATTATAAAATACTTTTTTTGGTAAAGTTTTAATTTTGAGCATATTTAGGTTTTTCTATGTATACTGAAGCATTCCTCACATTCCATTAATTTCTAAGGGGGTCAAATTGACCCACTAGGGAAGGATTTGTTACTTTTTAAAAATTTCAACCACATAAACTCCTCAAATCCAGTACATTTTTTTGTGTATTCATGGTTCAAGTCCGACAAAAGTCCTAAGGTCTTGGACCACTCCGATGAACGCAATTTTTAGGAAAAAGTGTAAAAATTAATTTCGGCTCAAAATGACCAGAGGAAAGGATGAGAATGATTTGAGCTTGAACAGTAGTATTGCGATGCACTGCATAGTATGCGCTGCATAATAAAGCCAAAGGTATACTTCGGTTTTTATACATACATTAGGTTATGTGTACAGTGCATGTGAAAAAAATCATTATGAGCATAGTCTGCACAAGCCTTTTTTTTTAACCAAGAGCTGAATGCTCAGCTCATTCATGTGCTTTGAATTTTGTTACGCTATGTTTGCCCACAAGGTGACGAGATTAAAAGATTAACGCAACTCTAGTTTAAACAAGCACATCATTTTTGGAGAGAAATTGTGCACACAATGGACAAGGATGAATCTTTTTAGTGTGCATTAGTGTCTGTGTCCGTGCACACTATCAAAGGTGTATACTTTGAAATTCTGCGCGTGCAATTTTGATGCAAATGCTTAGCGTATGTGTGCAGTTGAAGTAAACGTTGGGCTTTACACAGAATCATTGAAAACAAATTTCTTGATATATCAGATTGTGAGTAATGTTAGCCTATTTTGAAAATCCACCCAGAAATAGTCCAACATACTATGATTTGGTATGCACTAATCCTAATTTTGCATATTATATAGAACAGACAGTATGCAAACTGAAATTCAAGCATAGCAAAAGAAAGCTTTCACACATTACAGATTGCATATAAAGTTTATTCTCATTGACTTCTTCCCCGCAAATGTGTTGTTTTTGATATCATTAAAGGTTAAATTCATTTTAGGCCCATTAAAATTTTGTTATTTTCAAAATTCACATAGGCCACTTTGCGAATCTGCATTTTCTGCATAGATTTTATGGGAATTTAAATACGTTAAAGTAAATTATGTTAAACAGGCCTTGAGAGTAATACATTCTTATTGATACCTGAATGCATAATCAACTTTACCAATATATTAACTTAATGATCACATAGAGGCATTTTGTTTGAAGTTCTGCGGGTGCAGATTTCGTGTGGGCCTGACGATTTTTATTTAGTATGGCAGTTTAGTCAAAATAGCTTATATTCTGTACAAATCATATTCCAGTTTATGTAACAGAGTTTGTTTTCTCTAAATCAAAGACTAATTTAGCATTGGGTGACTGGGAAAGAAGCTTATTTATCAGCTGCAGTCTCCTCTCCGGTGAATAAACCAGACATCAATAATTAAAAATAGTAGCTACACACCATAATGCACCTTAATTTCGTAAGAAAGACCTGCTCTGGAAGTGCACTCTCAATCATAGCACATTTTACCGGGGCGTAAAACCACACAGGTAGATCGTGTTCAGAAAAAAGGGAGGATCTGACCAAGGAAATGTGAAAATATGAAACCGAACCATACAAACAAAAGGCACTAGCCACAAATAAATACCACAGATAGAAAACAAAAACAATAAAATATTTGATTGAGGTGAATTATACTTACAAACATAAATACTGGACTATTAAAACTAGATTACAAGAGGAATACAGGAAGACGTCATACCATCACTAAACGTAAAGAGCTATGGAAATTAATTTAAAAACAGAGAGTACTGATATTATTTCTCTTTCCAAATACACACATACACACGCAGAGCTGTCATCTCTCCGGGTACACCTCTCTTTTCCAGCTCTTCTTTCACACAAACATATTCACAGAGAATGTACAATGTGGAGCTCTTGCATTTGCTGCTGATGGCCAAAGGTCTCTGTTGTAGAGGAGGCAGAAAAACAGACAAAAGTTGCTTAAAATAAACGTAAATGATGTTTTACATGGGCAAGGATGAAAAAGTCCTATAAAGGGATAGTCCACCCAAAAATGAAAATTACCCCCTGATTTACTCACCCTCAAGCCATCCTAGGTGTATATGACATTCTTCTTTCAGCCCAAAAAAGTGCATCCATACATTATAAAATTAATTCACAAATAATCCACACATATACATCTTATGAAAAAAGCGTTACTGTTGTGACGTGACGTCGGCCGTAGCGTAAGCATTTTGATTTATTAATCCCCTGGAGCCGTGTGGAGTATTTTTATAATGGATGGACGCACTTTTTTGGGCTTAAAATTTTGGGCTGCCATTTACTGCCGTTATAATGCTTGGATTAGCCAGGGTCTTTTTTAATAATAACTCCAATTGTATTCGTCTGAAAGAAGAAAGTCATGTACACTTATGGCTTGAGGGTGAGTAAATTATGGGATAATTTTCATTTTTGGGTGAACTATGCCTTTAAGGAATTGTATCTCACCATCGCTCAGGTGAGTCCTTTGTGTCCACTGTGAGGATATGTCCACCCAGAAGTTGTGCGGTGTCTTCCGCCTCCTCTTCCTCTTCTATAGGCACTAACTTCTCCTCACTCTCTGGTGAAAAGCTGTCCGTGTCAGGGTCATACTCGTAAGAATAGTAGGACACTTCAGCCATAGAGCCTGGCTCCTCCCCTCCTATGAAATAAAAGCAGTCAATCACGTTGCAGAACAATGTGCTGTCTTTGACAAAAGCATTGTTTGATTTGTTTCAGGGATGTTATATTTTATTTGTGGACATCAAAAATGTCATTATGGCTGTGGTGTCCCTCAAGTGTATGTTTTTGGCCCGCTTTTCTTTTTTCTAAAAACAAGTTTTTGCAATTGAATTTATTTAAAATATTAGTTTTTATTAATAACTGCTAAAATATAATTGGAGTTAGCAAATATCTATTGGAAGACAACATGACTGAGAGAAAAAAAAATGCATTTACAAAATGGCCAGTAGGGGGCAATCCTTGCATACACATATATATATATATATATATATATATATATATATATATATATATATATATAAGCAACAACTCAAGCTGAATCTATTACTATCATATGTTTCAATAGACCAACTGTTTTAATGCATCTCTAATGTTAGGAATTCATAGCTTGGGTGTCTTAACTCATTTATCTTTCCACAGAGAATGTTTGCTGGACTTTAATACTTAAATGAGATGCTTAAAAAAAAAAGTCAAATCCCAGCTTATAGGCTTTTGTCAACACAGCTGCTCAGCACCACTTAATCATCAAGGATAATAAATGTCTTGCTTGCAGTTTGGAATTATACCTGAAATTGAAGGGTACTCATTTCCATGTTATCCTTTAACAATAATATAACATTCCTACACATACCTAAAACTAAGGTAACAGAAAAGTAGAATAAATGTAAATAATTTGGCATGCTTATCTGTTTTATCAAATCTTTTTGAGATTTAGTCAGGGTAAAACATCACTGCAAGTCATGATTGTGCTTCAAAAAACATTTTCGATCTAAATCAGTGTCTAGAAAATGTTCTGTCAGATTTTCAAAACACGTATTTCTGCTACGCAGGTGTTTTTTCCCCAAACATATTTACAAATGACAAATCCAAGAAAGTCACCTCAAGCATTAATAGACAAACAAACTTGGTAATTACCTCAAGCAAAAAAAAAAAAAGAACTAAATTCTCGTAAACATTTAAACAGGTGGCCTCCAGGTAAAGGAAACTTCAACAAAATAAAAGCGGGCCAAAACCATAACCTTGAGGAACCCCAACAACCACAGTCCTATAGACACATTTTCTCGGCCCAAACACAACACAGGGCAAGTCTTAACAGCTCTACAAGAGACTGTCTAATCAGTCTGGGAGTTTTCCAGAGGACACAGACGCACATACCTACACACACACCTAGCTGAGTGTGCATGTGATATTATGAGCACTTCTAACTTGCCTTAAGTACTAATTTTGCTACTTAAATGGTTGTAATGTTTTCCCTTATCAAATAACCTCCAATGAGGATAATACACTACAAACATAATGTACTTCTGTCCTGTTTTCCAATAAAAATAGCTAAACAACATACATTTTCTTGAGAAGCAAGCAATATTGTGAAATATAAAAAGATAGTACAGTATTGATCTCCAACCTGGGAACACTTAAGCAGATTCCAGGGGCTATTTGGAAAGATTTAAGTTTTGCTTTGTTAAATCTGTAAGATGCAAGTTCTCATAAAATTCCTACAAATGATTTAAATCAAACCAAGCTAACTTTTGCTCACAGTTAATGGTGTTTGAACAGGCCAAACCCTATACAGGAGAGTGTGAGTTGAGCGACAGGAGGCTGGGATGCGAATTATCTGAGCATTAATGTAGTCTGGGCTGATATGCAGGCCTGTGCACGCATGTAGCTTCTGACTGTTGAACTCTTCAACACCTGCCCATGTGTGGCACACGCTCACACCTGCAGGGCACTGACGCAGATGTGTTCAAAGAAAAGTAGAAGAGAGGAAGAGGAGAGGATGATACCTGCAGGAATGAGAATAGGTTCCTGTTCTGGTTCTTCTCCTGTAGCACGTTCTCGCTCTTCTACGGCCACCCCCACTGTAAAATGACAATACATACATAAACAGGTCAGATTAATGTTCACAGATTAATGTTTCATATCTGGTTTCCATTTCCAGGTCTAGAATCATTTGTTTGCCCTTGTGATGCCACTTGGTTTGATATTTTGATGTCTATTGGAATGACATTGAGACATTCTTTTCAACCAAACAGCCGTTGTTTTCAAGATCCAAAATAATTAAATGTAAGAATTAAAACTTAATAATAAGCTTCAAATAACCCCATGTTAATTTTCTCACAAAAATTTGCACTAAATTATATAGAATTTAACCAAATTAACAATAAAATGGTAATAAAAACCTAAACTTAGACCAAAACTACTGCTAATTTAGGGTTTATATCCTGCATTGCACAGCTCCTAAAACTTCGAACACTATTCTCTTGATCAACAGGGCACCTGCAAATAAAACAATCGCGCAGCCCTACACGGTACCGCAGCCTACCACATTGGCACAGATTTCCTGCATAACCTTTTTTGTGTCCCCTTCCCGATGGCGGTCCTCTGTAAAACAAGAAAGCCCCTTTGTTGTTGGTCCGCGCGTTGGAAAGGAATGTGACAGGATTTTTCTAACCCTCTGCCCCCCTTTCTTTTCACTGTTAAAGGGCCTCGGACAAAAGCACTCTGTCATTTGGGAACCCTGTAATACATCATATACTGGTGGTGTATATGAGAGTATGTATGTGTTTATATCATCTGCAAATGCAGCACCTGAACAGCTGTTCCTACCAAAGCAGGTACACACACCTCAGACTTTCTCGGTTTGCGAAAACAGGGGTTTGATTCCTTGAATCGGGCCTGTCTGGACACGGATAATTGCAAAGCACTGAAAAAACTTTGATTGTCTTTGATGCACAAGTGGATGAGGCTTTAATCTTGCCTGTGATATGAAAAAAAAAACGGCAACCAGATGTCAAGTGGCAAGATACAAATCTCAACAGGAGAAAATGACTCTCTAGAAGCTCTGATCCAGGGACCGGATTCACAAAACCTGAATTAAAAAAGAAAAAAAAATGTGTTCTTATTTTAACATAAGAATGAAGTTAAGAATATTTTGATTCCCCCCAAAAAATTCTTAGCTTCTTTCTTAAGAAGATTTTCTTGAATCCAGCCCACAGGTCGAAGGTTTGTTTGCCTGAAACATCTGCGGTTTTCCTCGCACATGTCAGTGCCTGTGTGTGTATCTGAAAGTCCTGCAAATGAACCTCTTAAAAGGAAGGAAAAAACATGTCTCTAATTATGCAACGAGCATGACTTCATCTAAGAGTGTCTGGAGAGGGTAGCACCTGGTTCGGCATCACATGGCATAAATCTTGGCGAAAATGAAACGGTACAGGTTTACAAAGCTTGGGTCCTTAAGATGCGCAAAAAGTGGGGATTTCTTATCTTGCAGACACGTCTAGGCTATAAATTCACAGGTAGGTGGCAGAACTTACTTTGTGGGCAGTGGCTAAAGGGCATCTGCTCTATCCGTGTGCCGTTTCTGCAAGCAGACACCTCCATCTGACACTGATTCTGGTAGATCTGGCCGTCAGAACCACACACTGGCTCGCCGTCATAGCCGCAGTCACGATAACATGTACAGCGCTCATAGTGTTCCTCCTCTGGACAGTCAAAAATGTTATTGCACTGGCCACCTTGGACAAAGCCTGGAGGGGGAGAGTGAAAGTGTCTTTCAATGTCAAGTACAGTATGTGATATTAGAAGTAGATATACAGGCAAAGATGTCCTGACCTGTCCAGTGATTGCTGGAGCTTTCCACTTCATTACATGTGGTGCCATCACACAGTTCTCGTGCTAGTGGGCTGCTCTCGCTCACGTTGTAGAAACGAGTGGCTTCAAATGCTGTATATACACACACAAAACTCAATTAAAATATGTCATGTGCAAAATTCATGCCATTTAAAAGACAGAGATCGGATATAACATAGTGATAACTGACAGTTCAATAAGTGAAGTAATGTATCAGATAAATTAATCTGTGACTGATTCATGGGGCATTTTTACTGATTCATTAAAAAGAATTGCTCATTTGCACACAAACTGAACTACACTGTTTTTTTTGTTCACACTGGTAACACGCAACAACAAACATATGGCATCATATGTTTGTTGTTGTGTGTTACCAGTGTGAACAAAAAAAAATGGTTCTGGATAATATTCCTGTAGCTCAAACAATAGAGCATGGTGCTAGCAATGCCAAGGTTGTGGGTTTGATTCCCAGGGAAGGAATGAACTGATAAAGTGTATACCTTGAATGCAAGGTAAGTCGCTTTGTATAAAAAAGTCTGCCAAATGCTTTATGGCGCTTTTCCGCTGCATGGTATGGCTCGGTACCGCTCACTTTTTGGTGCTTTTCCACTGTATGGTACGGCTCACTTAAAAACCTCGGTTGAGGTTCCAAGCTAGTATAGTACAGATACTAAAATGTGACATGTAAACACTGCAGATCACTGATTGGTCAGAGATAATTGTCACTACCAGCGTCATTGGATTTGCGACACAAGACATCCAACCTGCTATAAACAAACTTCTTCGTCTTGCAATGAAAAATATCCACATGCCGAGAATCAAGAACACCATTCCATCGATATGCTCCATTGCTCCTGTGTTGTGCATTTGTTTGTGTTGCGCGTATGTGTCGCGTTTACGATGATGTCACGGCAGTAGAGGCAGAGCAACTATAACGATAAGTCTATAATCCCACCCACTTTAAAAACAGTACTAAAGTGCAGTGGAAAAGCAAACCGAGCCAAAGGAAAACGAGCTGAGCCATGCCATGCCATGCCGAGCCGAGTTGAACTATGTAGTGGAAAAGCACCTTAAATGTACTGCTAAGTGTAAATTTAAATAACACCTGGGAAGCTTGTACCTAACGAATGGAGAATCTAAAAACAGCTTTCCAAAATTTCCAAAATAAATGAATATTTTTGTTGGCTTACATTGCGTATTTAAAATCATTAAAATACAGCAAAATAATGAATTACCAATGACAACAAACTTTAATTCCATTATGTTTCAAACTGACACACCCCTTTTATGACACCCCAACTTGTGTGTCATCTAGAATTTAGAGTATCCCACTTGTAAATAAGACTTTGTTTGGTCATGGGCTCAGAACTCATAATTAATATCAATATTTCCATTTCCACTTACAGGGAACATAACCATGTTTACTTCTTGGATATGTTATCATGGCAATACCCTGTTATTCTTTAAAATACCATGGTATCATAGTACGGAATTATTACCATATTCATATACCAAAGTAAAATGGTATTACCATCAAAAAAATTACCATTGCTGTACTATGGATGGTCAAAACCCACCTGGTTCATAATAGTCATAGACTTTTACTGGCACTGGAGCTGTCTTGCCCACAATATACTCCCTCACGGCGTTGAAAGCCACACAGGTCATACACTGACTGGGAATCTGCGGAAAAACAGGAGACCAGCGGATTTTACAACAACAATTCTTTAATATGATCCCCTGACAAAACACCTGGAGTTATATGAGACTTGAACCTCAAGTCTTTAACATACAGCTCTCAAATTGTGTAAAAGTGCACCAAGCTGTCATTATGCAACATTAACTCACCTCGTCGAAGTAGAAAAGAACCTTCCGTCCGTCTACTTCATACCTCTTTAGCCCCACTTGCTTATCCAACAAGAGCTGGGAACAAGATCATTTGGAAGAATGATTATTTAGCACTGTATACAATGCTAACTTAAATGCTAAAGCTAATGTCATTTAACAATTGGTTTTATCTTGCAGTAGACTCATTACAAGGACAATACCCATGTAAGCCATTTTATGAATGTGGCTAAATAGCCAAATAAGTTTTGGGCATAAACCAAGATGGGGGAGGGGGGGCTCAAAAAGTCACTCATATGTACAGTTGTGCTCAAAATTATTCATACCCTTGGTAAATATGACCAAAGAAGGCTGTGAAAATAAATCTGCGTTGTTAATCCTTTTGATCTTTTATTTTTAAAATTTACAAAAATCTAATCTTTTATTGGAGAGTAAAACATTTAAATGGGGGGGAAAATCTCATTATGAAATAAATCTTTTTCTCTAATACACATTGCTCACAATTAATCATACCCTTTTATTAAATACTTTTGCAACCTCCTTTTTCCAAGATAACAGCTCTTTGGAGAACACCTGACAAGAGATCAGAGACCATTCCTCCATACAGAATCCCTCCAGATCCGTCAGATTCACAGATCCATGTTGGTGCTTCTTCTCTTCAGTTCACCCCAGTCATTCTCTATAGAGTTCAGGTCAGGGGACTGGGATGGTCATGGCAGAAGCTTGGTTTTGTGCTCAGTGACACATTTTTGTGTTGGAATTTTTTTTGTCCTGTTGGAAGATCCAACCTTGGCCCATTATAAGATTTCTAGCAGAGGTGGTCAGGTTTAGATTTTTTATCCTTTGCTGTTTGATAGAATCCATGATGCCATGTATCTGAACAAGATGTCCGGGATCTGGCAGAAAATTTGTATATTTCACTGTACACATGGGGTACTTTTTTATCCCTGTGTGCACCAAACCCATCTTGAGTGTTTGCTGACAAAAAGCTCTTTTTCATCTGACCATAGAACGTTTGAAAAGTAACTGACACTACTGGAACTTCAGATGGGACCTCGTTCTGTGGTCAGATGAAAAAAAAGAGCTTTTTGTTAGCAAACACTCAAGATGGTGCACACAGGGATAAAAAAGTACCCCATGCCCACTGTTAAATATACCGCTGGATCTTTAATGTTGTGGGCCTATTTTTCTTCCAGAGATCCTGGACATCTTGTTCAGATACATGGCATCACGGATTCTATTAAATACCAACAGATAAAAATTCAAACCTGACTGTCCCAGCTAGAAATCATTTAATGGGCCAAGGTTGGATCTTCCAACAGGACAGTGATCCAAAAAAAACATAAAAATCAAAACAAAAATTTGTCACTGAGTACAAAACCAAGCTTCTGCCGTGACCATCCCAGTCCCCTGACCTGAACACTATAAAATGAGTGGGGTGAACTGAAGAGAAGAAGCATCAACATGGATCTGTGAATCTGACGGATCTGGAGAGATTCTGTATGGAGGAATGGTCTCTGATCTCTTGTCAGGTGTTCTCCAAACTCATCAGGCATTATAGAAGACGACTCAGAGCTGTTATCTTGGAAAAAGAAGGTTGCAAAAGTATTGAATAAAAGGGTATGATTAATTGTGAGCAATGTGTATTAGAGAAAAACATTTATTTCATAATGAGATTTTCCCCCCATTTAAAATTCTTATTCTTCAACGAAAGGTTAGATTTTTATAATTTTTTAAAACAAAAGATCAAAAGGATTAACAAATGCAGATTTATTTTCACAGCCTTCTTTGGTCATATTTACCAAGGGTATGAATAATTTTGAGCACAACTGTAGGTACCATTTGTAAAATTCTGAAGTAAACAAAGTCTATCAAAATATGAAGTATTGTAATTATAAACACACTGGTATGTGAAATATTCTTCTTCTAGTTATTTACCTATAGCGGCTAATGAATCGGAAGTCTCACGCATTCACAGGAAATAACAAACTTCCGCATTGAAAAATAACGTGAATAGATTAGACGCTATGTTCAGCATTGCGATTGTTCCCATTAATTTTCAAACAAGTGGTCCATTTCTTTATCTTCATACTGTGTATCTGACTAATGACTGCCAATGTACATTTGCATAAAGTTGAACTGCTCAATTTTTTTTTGTCATGTCATGCACTCAGTATATGAGTATCTGTACACTGCAAATGGTGTTTGAAGATGTCATATTTTAGAGCCTGTTTAGCATCTTAACATCCTTCATCCTATGTGTGTGTGAGTGAGAAAGAGAAAGGTGGCGAGCACTTGGACACAGTTTATGAGAGGCCCAATGTGAGCTGGCGCCATAAGGACACATTCAAACATAAACACGCATACACAAACATACACAGTATGACTGCAGCCCCAAATAAATGACCAAGAGTGATTTCATTTGTCCAAAAGCCACAGCAGAGTGCATGATTTCAGAAAAAGCCTTGCTTGTTAAATAAAAATCTAAAAAAGGAAACTTGTTGCTTTATGGACCAAAGATCGTTTTCGTAATTGTGACATTTATAGCACTGTTCATTGTAAAAAATATTGATTTTCACTGTGGAATATATGAGAAGCAAACAATCTTCCAAGCATGTCCTCCCCCTTACTATAAATTAAGACAATGAGACATGACGGTGTAAGCAATCTCGCTTCCCATAGCGAAAGGAGGAATGTGAACAGCCGGGGTCGTGCAATAAACATAGAGCCAGCCAGAGGTGGCTGTGTAAAGCCAGCTCGTTACTGGCTAATGGCGCTAATGAGACACGTTCCACCGCGGTGAACGTCGGAGTCGGCTCACGTTATATGGCTCCCGAGGTAGCGTCGGTTTACTAGCGTGGAGGACATGAGGCCTGGGACCTATAACATGACTAATGAGGGACAATCAGTTGACTGGGGACAACGGTGGTGACCTAAACCAACCTCCATTTAACCACATACCCCCAGCTGGAGGAGGAGGTGAGGCTGGGTGACCCCCCCTGAGCATTTCCTGTTCTAGGCCGCTGTTGTGGACATTACAGTCCTGTGGAGGTTCTGTAAGCCCAGCTGGAGCTACACCCTCACACTCGATTGTGGCCAGAAACTTTTATGAACCAATAATATTTACAAAACACATTCATATAACTGTCTTCATCCTCAGCATGTAATGTATACTTGTACTAAATATAAATTATATTCATGTTAATTATTAGACAGAAGTGTCAATAAAATAAAAACATAACAGCCATTATTATAATTATTATTATATCTTAATATTATATATATTATTATAAGTCAATTTAATATTTAATTATTTTGATCCATAATATAAGAAATTCTGATTTTTTCTGGACTTTATTAAGAATATAATAATTATATTATATTTTATTATATTATTATAATTATGTTGGATAATAATACATATATTTGATACATTTATAATTATTATAAATATAAAAATATATATATTTATTTCAAATATAATTTCACCAATATTAATGACCATTCTTCTGTGTGTTTATGTGTGTTCGTGAGAGGGTGAAAGACAGATAAATTCTGCGTCATACTGCCTCCTTTGAAATGGCCTCCAGATGTAAACTCTGTCCATCTGCCAGGAGGACACATGCAGAAGAGAAAGAAAGGGAAAAAGAACGAGAGAGATGCGCTGTCCTATTATAGAGACACCTTGTCAATCTTGTGTCTTTATTAGCTACCTTAAATAATGTAAGTGTGACAAAGGGTGGGAAGTTGTAGGAGAGAGAATATAGAACAATAAAAAATAAAAAAAATAAATCTCACCCTCTCCAAACTCTCAATATCCGCACGGAAGCCAGATAACAGAGGGACTTCTAGGACAGCCATGTTGGATGAGCCAGCATGCAGCCACCTGAGGAAGTACAGGGAGAGTTGGAGAGTATAATCAATCTCTAAATAGACTTCAAAATGCATCAAATACTTTTATCAACATTGTTACCTGGTGCAAACCTCCAAAGTAACACTGTAGTCCAGGTGGTCTTTATGGGCTGCGGGGTCTTCATCGTCTACTGGAGCCCTTCGCTTCCGACTCAGCTCTGATCGGTTATCAGCACGAGAACGGGAGCGAGGAGACATGTGTCGTGAGGACGGCAAGATGTGCTGTTCCTGTCTGGGTTCCTTGAGGTCAACTTTCAGCTGGAAGGCTGGCTTAGCCACTGGATCAGGCACATTGTAGGAAACATCAATCTGGGGATGTAGACAAGCATATGATCAATACCAAGAGGTCAGAGCACCATGGCTTTGCCTTGCACCCCATTACATTTTATTGGCAACCAGGAGTAAAGTTGTACGTCTGGTCTCCTAAAATTTAAGGTTTCATTCATGTCTGTAGCACAAATTGTCTTATTTACATGTCAATGTTTAATGTTTAACTATTTGTTCGCACACAGATGAAAGATAATCTTAAAACTTACATTGTTTCCTCCAAACAACCTGAGAACAGAATGTTCTAGGTCAAGATGCTGACGTGGTTCTACTTGTTTCTGTGGCCTAGAATGGGTCTATTGTTTCTAAGAGACATCGTACCAAAAAAAATTGAGTCCATCCTATCTAGGGGGTAAATTACAGAAGAAAGAACATACCCCTGGCATACAATTACGTAAATTTTACCAGATCTTTCCATTCTAAAGGCAGGAATGTGAACATTAGTACTGAATTTCCTCTGGAAAGAGAACTGGCTGTTACCACAGAGGGATTTGCCTCTAGAAGAGGAGGAGAAGGACGAAGAGTACAACCGTTTATCCATGAAGAGAATGTGGGATTGGGTTTGCCAGAAACAGTACCTGCATTAGACAGCAGCCTTCTCCTTTAGCGCTGACAAACAGTCCCGTTGGAATGCTGGGTATCTGAACAAAGAGAGAGAGAGAATGCAAGACTTATCAATCAGATTACCGGCACAAGCATAAGCAAACACATTAACCGACTGGCCCCAGTCCAACATCCAAATTACACGCATTTAAACTGACACTGCTAATCACAAGATGGGGTGATGTGCCAAGCAGATGCTGAGAGGAGGGGCGTATCAAGTTCAGGCCCTCACTGAAAATACCTCTCTGACAGTAGAATGTAGAGATGTCAGTAGTGTTTGTGGAGGATTTTTACCGCAGCTTTTTGTAGTATCTTCTTATTGTCCCATTGAAGCTCAAAAGTTTCTTGGAAATCCAGATTAGTGGAAGCCAGAGATATGGTGAGATTGACCCCACCCACATATGACAGGATGGCATATTCAGACAGGGCTTGCAATGCCACACAAGTATCCTGTTTTTGAATAAAAAAAAAGAAAAGAACCCAAGTTCAATAAAGCACAATTAACCTAAATTAACCTTGTGCACTCTAGTGTATTACTTATCGTATCCTAAAGAGTAGTATACTATAGATTGGTGCAGGTATGATATCACTTTGTAGGCGGAAGCAAGTTAGCATTTTAGCACTTCCGGTTCCAATATCGCGAAGTCAATGGGTTTTTTGAATGGGATTTTGGTTAAATGGCTGAAATAAGGTCCGTGGTGAACACAAGCTCAATACACTTACACGTTTATTCTACCACATAAGAAGACATGATTTTTTTGAAGCAGTTACGTGTCTTGAAAAAGGCGGTTGCTAACAAGAGCTAAATGTGACTACAGAGGCTGTCAGGGACAGCAGTCATTATGCTCATAATTGTGCTCCTATAAACTAGTCCAACTCAAATGTTCTGGGAAAATGTCTTTAGGTAAAAACTGAAAGAGTTTTCGTAAACTTAGTGACGGTGACGTTGAAGTTGAGCGCCCGAGGTGTCGTCCGTTTATAGCCTACCTTTAGCTTTTTGCTTCTGGCGACTGCATTTAGGTTTTAAAATTTATAAAAGTTGTTTTCATCTGCGAAGACTTGCAAGTATCATAAACTTTTGTTGATCACAGAGCTTGTTTTTTTTGCGATAATACAAAAGCCTATGGAAAAATCCTATTGGGTTTTTGTCGAGGGAATCAGTGTAATGCTAACTGCCGGTTGGCCTACAAAGTGACGTCATAACGGCACCACTCTATTACAAATACAGCCATTGTTGGATTGAATGCATTGCACTGTGGGATACATCATTTGCACATTTTAGCAAATGTAGTACATTGTAGGGGGCAAACTGAAAATGTTCGTACTGTGGATTGTATACATACTGCACAATAAAAGGAAATAGTATACAAACATAATGTAGCCCAATAATCTTATAAAGGACTGAAAAATGCAGATTTGTCACCTGAGTTGAGGAAAAACCTCCTAGGGCATTCCTTTGTTTTGACAGCCATTTAACTACAGGTAGGGCCGATGCCACGTCACCCAGAAGAGTGTAGGTGAGTAGGCCATAAGCTGTCATCTCAACTTCAGCTGACACAACTAAAAAGCAGAGAAAAACAAGTTTAATATATTGAATATCGTTGGTGAGTTGATTGGTTGGTTGGTTGACAGACAGAGAGATAGAGAGATACCTGATTGGGAGAGGCCATCGCTGAAGCCCATGAATGTGTCCTCATCAGTTACAGTGCTGCCAGTAAGACTCCAATGAGTGAAACCATCTGCAAAGACCACAAAACATTTGGAATCAGCAACATGCTAATCGTAACCAATAACTATCTTTTAATACACCTTGATAAATTACCTTGGGTGATGGCCATGTGGTTAAGTCGCCTCAAAGCCAATGGAGCATAAGGACTGCGAAGTAAAGTGAGTGCATATGCGGACAGAGCAGTAGTATACGGGTCGTCAGCAGAGTATGTGTTGCTCTCCAAAAATGCCTTTGCTTTAGCCACTGCAGCCTTCTCCTCCTGAATAAAAACACCATTCAGAACACCATTCAGAATAATTCATTAGCTGAAGATATTAGTTTAATAAGTGTATCTGAACATTTTGCTGAGGTGTAGAGAACGATTACCAAACAATGTCAAGACATTGCTTCACTTTTACACAACAAACAGGTGTTTCTTGTGCTAATTTTCCAAATACCTTCAGTGCAAATCCATTTAAATCCTTCAGCTATTTCTTCCTAAGAAATGTAAAACCTCGCTAATGATCTTTCATCTGTTTAGCATCAGCCGACTGACTTTTATCTGTACCATATGTCCTTTTTCTCATGGAACCTGGACGCTAGCCCTGAGCAGGCATGCACGCTAATCTGACCGGTATTCTTTTCATCAAGTCGATTTGAGAGTGAGAGAAGTGGATCTTTGAAGTGAATCATTTTGTCTGTACTTGAAAGGCTACAATGCCACACACTACCAAAGCGACACTTCAGAGGGCAGATGGGAAAGACTTGGCTCTAATCTTCAGCGGGAAGTTATGAGGTGCTGTTTTGTTAATGAAAACTCAGATTGTACAAATGACTGAACTGGGGCGGTCAAACAATGAAAATATTTAAATCATGATTAACTTCACCATGCAAGTCTAATCAGTTCCAATTAATTGCATGCAATCATAACTTTGACAGCCCTAATTTATATACAATTTCAGTTATTTTTGTTAGCAAGTTGCATTTTTAATGACAATGAACGTGTATATACAATGAAATTGCAACATGGTCATGGTGCATTTAATGGAATTGTCAAATCTCTTAAGTTTAAAGAAAGGAATGTAAGCAGCGAATTTCAAAAGAATTCCATTGTCTCTGCATGTTCATAAATCTTTAGATTTAGACAGCAAGCTTCCATATTAGATTACCTATCACAAGGCTGAAAGAAATACTGTTGATTCTCTGCCAGCACATCCATCACCTTACCTCGGATCCCGGAAATTTGTGTAAAAAAGGTTGTCTAAGAGACCTCACTGAGAGGTAGTTTAATGGGACACAGGATAAACAAGATGTGGGAGATCTCTCACCTCGGTTGTAATTCCAGTTTCCATAAGAGCTGCCACCACATACGCAGTCAAGGCGATCTTTCCATGAATCCCACCCTTAAAAGGAATTGGACAGAGCAACTTTCACCAGAGTGATGATAAATAACACCTCTATCCAAGCTTCCTCAGTTTGATGAGAACTTGTAAACCTAAGGGCTATTTGCTTAATTATACAATGTTCTGAGAAACTAAACTGTTTTTGAAATAGTTCTTCTAGGACTTTTGAATCAAGTGTAAACATATCTTGGTCTAAGCTATCCTTTTTGTATAGGTCTTTTGGATAACCTTTTGCAAATTCAGTAGGCCAGTGCACCAAATTCCATATGGACCTTTCCTAGTTCACCCATGTCACTCAGAGGTAGTCTAAATTTCTCCGAATTGAACAATAAGAAGGTCTCTATTTATGTACCTGCAGGTCTTTGTTGAGTATCCGGCCCATCGCTGGGAATGATCCTTCGTCCTTTTGATGAGTGATCAGCCAGGATTTGGCTGAACGTAATTCTTCAGGATCAATGAAGATGAAGCCACGTGACTGAGCAAATGATTTCAGTACGAATGCAGTCAACCTGGAGGACCAAGAGGTAACAGATACAAACACTGATGTCTTATACTAGGAGTTCATTCTAGGCAACTTGTAAAAGGTTCGAAATCAGTCTCATAAGGTATGACAACTGACGTCAAAGGGATAGTTCACCCAAAAATGAAAATTCTGTCATTAATTACTCACCCTCATGTTGTTCCTAACCCATAAGATCTTCGTTCATCTTCAGAACACAAATTAATATATTTTTGATGAAATCCGAGAGCTTTCTGAACCACCCATAGGCAGCAATGTCATTGCAACTTTCAAGGCCCAGAAAGGTAGTAAAGACATCGTTAAAATAGTCCATGTGACTACAGTGGTTCAACCTTAATGTTATGAAGTGACGAGAATACTTTTTGTGCACAAAAATATTCCAAAATAAGGACTTTATTCAACAATCTTCTCCTCCACGTCATTCTCCTACGCTGTTCACGTAGTAAACACAGTGCAGCACTTCCAGGTTCTATGTCAGAACGCCGGCGTTGTTCACGTGAGCACCACGAAACATGCGTGTGATGCTGATGCAGCTAGCCAATAATGAGCCGGCGTTCTGACATAGATCCTGGAAGCGGCACTGTAGTCATATGGACTGTTTTGACAATGTTGTTACTACATTTCTGGGCCTTGAAAGTTGCAATGACGTTGCTGCCTATGGGTGGTTCAGAAACCATCAAATCATCATCAAAAATAACTTAATTTGTGTTCCGAAGATGAACAAAGGTCGTACGGGTTTGGAACGACATAAGGGTGGGTACTAACCCACCTAAACCAGAAAAAAATGTCTACTGTCCAAAACTACTTTCTTTCTTGGCCTGTCAAACTTACTCAAACACTTGCCTGCAAGTCAAGCTACACAGTTTATAAATAGAGTGTGGACGTGAACAAAGTAGATTTTCTTGGAGAATGCCAAATCAAGTATGTTTCTGCATGCTGAAATACATAAACTGAAACAGCGAGGATGAAGAAAGAGCTAATGGAAATGCTGAGTGATTTTGCCTTGTAAATGCTTTCACCTCTGAGTCAACTGAACTAAGGCTCTACAAACATGTAAACCACTTGTTTTAACTCAACATGGCATGTCATGACAGCATTCCTGAAATCATCCAGATGATGATACAAGTGACTTCACTTAAAATAAAGGTTGATAAATAAACAATCAGCGAGTTTTTCTGCAGCATGAGCTGTAGGGATGTCAAGACATACACCCAAACAACACTACAGAGTCCTTGCAGGCCTGGCCTTGAATGTTATGTTCCCCAAGAGAGGTCGTAAGACTGGAGCATTGAGCCTTCAGGAATTTTTATAATGTTAAGTAATACCGTGTCTTTAACTGCCTGACCCAGGGGAACGTTTCTAGAAAGTGTTTGGATGATATAAAGAGCAGCAAAGGGAAGGGGACACCCCTGTTTCTACTAGTTAGGCTTGCACAGGACATTCGATCAGAAGTTTGCAAGGTGCCTTTCTCACAATGTTATCCTTGTAAGAAGTCACCTTACCTAATACTTTGGAATGCTCGGAAACTACTGCCAGGACTCTCAAGGCAAACAGGGCTCTTAAAATGATCCCGAAACATCTGTGTTGAACCACTTCAATAGCATTCAATAACAAACTCGAGGTGAAGAGCTACTAATCCTTAAGCATATCATTATTGAATGTGGTTTTAATTGCAGCCCAAAATTTCAACAACAGAATTTGACCTTCAATGTATTAAACTTGGTTTTATTCCTATCAATGTCCATAGAAATGGTTGCTGACCTCATCAGCCTGGATCTCTATTCGCTTTCAGTATATCTGTGTAGCCAGTATATTTAACATTTCTCCATAAGTGGTCCGCAGGACAAAGTCGTTCAGGTTCTGGAGCAACCTTACATGAGTTTGGGGGATTGCTGGGGGTTACTGGGACATGTAGAGTAGATTACTGCCGCATATGGCTCACATTGGATCCAGACATGCTGATGCCAGCGAGTGATGCCAGAAGATGGGTTGCCAGGTCTGACAAGGTCTAAACATCTTTCCTCCACTTTCGAAGACATCCACACACATTACGAAACTCTGCTAAAGCTGAACGGGCATTTATAAATAAAAGTTTCCACTGTGTTCCAGAACATTAGCTGCTCTTTCCACTGAAGCAGATTAGGTTTGAAGGCCTTGGCATTACTAGGGCACCAAGGCGCTGATGGGGACATTAAATACTTGCTGCACCATTATGGCCAATCTTTTCATTAGGAACCACAATTTCCTGTCCTATCATTCAGCCCAAGCTGGGACATATTAGCCCAGCTCTGGAGCTGCTGTTCACCTGGCAATAAAGGATCTGTGCTAATAGCTGAAACTGGACCAGAAACAAAAGCGGGGTTGTTTCGGACTAGTAAACAGTCTCGGACGAATGTACAATCTTTGACATTCCCATTGGATCATGTCCCAACAGCTTTAAAATGGAATCCCCCATCAAGTCAACTACTTAATGCAGAATTCTCAGTGGTGTAAGGGTTTCTCAATTCATTCTTACCTCAACAAATTAGTTTCTCACCTGCATGGACATTTTCTCCACTCACACACGTTGTGTCAATGCATAATTACATTTTCCAAAAACAGTTAAAACTGCTGTGGTTGCAAGGAGTATGGTGGGTAATTTACAAGATAAACATTAGCCTGCAGTCTAGTCAAGTAGATTTCTGGATGACTAGTTGACTAGCTAAAATGAGGAAACAGGAAAAAGAGGGTACAGACATCAGGCATGTGCCCTACTTTTAGTGACTCCAATAGCCAGGGCCGGCCCTAGCATTTTGGGGGCCCTAAGCAGATACCACCCCAACCCATTCCAACGTACACATCCTACACTGACACCGTATTGTAAAGTTTGACCAAATTGTCTTACTTAATATATTTATCTTTCAAGATATAATATGAAGATATCTTTACTTATGCAAACTTTTTAAATTTTTGAAGATTCTAATGATTGATTTTAGATAAATGTATCAACAATTAGTGAATTAATGCTTTAACAAAGCAATGGGTTATTAAAATTACAATAGAGAATAGTATATTAATGATAATTATAATAATAGAGAATAAATACTGTTCTGAGCTGGCATGTTTTAGTCCAGATTAAAATGCAAATAACTTTTTAAGTGGAAAAACACATGTATAAAAAGTATTTAAATAGGCCTATTTAAATATTTGGAGTTGTTTGATAAACACTAAAGCAAATACAAAAATCTGAATGGCTGTTTAAACACGTAAATACTGGTTGCCTTCTTTTCCTCTCCGTTATGAGCAGAAACCGAAAGTCGTGCTTGCGCAGCGCTGCTTTGTGTACAGGGGTAACCATGTTAACCGCCGTATGCTGCTGTTCCATAAGCGCCACCTCCTGCCAGCGAGTGAACTTGAATTTTTATTCAGCCCGTCTGCTGCTTGTACAGATGATCAATGCGAAAAACCAGATCGAATTTACACGCAGCAAACACGCAGTATTGTAGAATTGCACTGGTCGATGGAAAAGAAGCTAATATGCATTCTAAAAATCGAAACAATTGGATATTAAGGTGTCTAGAATTATTAACGTATTTTGAAGTGCCCAAGATAACAATGCCATGCACAACACTGATACCGTGGCACATCGTCGTGAATGCCGAATTAAACCAATAAGACATGATGCAGCAACCGCCATTTTAACAATATCTTGTACTCAAAAAAATTTAGCACTCTTATCTTGTTCACTTTTTTTCCTGTTTTACTGTTCACTGCACCAGACTGATAGTGTCGCCGTGCCGCCTCTTCATTTTCAAACATTAACACACACGACTGGCACAAGCAAACTTTATCAAACGTACTACGCATCACTATCTTAACACCTGGTGTGGGGGCCCTATGCAACCGCTTATATCGCTTATTAGGTAGGGCCAGCACTGCCAATAGCTAAGGCTAACTCCATTTTCCTGTTACTCAGGCTCCTGTGTGTCCGACGGTGTAGCAGGCAATATAGTGGGGGTAGGGGCTTTTGACCTCACAGAGGGCATAGTTAATGATGGCTGTTCTAGACCACGAGAAGAAATCCCCCAAAACAACCAATAAATCTGTACTCCAGTGACTGGAGTCAGGGAGCTTATTAGTAGTTTGTTAATAAGGCTCCAGGGTACAGTCAGCTCAAAATTTTACAATCCATGGCTCTATTAAAAGTCAGACAACCATGCTTAAATGAATCACTTAAATTTTTGTGCTAAACAAATATATATCATGAGGACAATGCTTTTCTTTGTGTTTTTAGGGAACACAAACATACTTTCAATCTGAGGTTTAGCTTTCCATAACAAATCAGAGTGGCATGGTATTTCAATATAAGAGGATATTTGTGAAAAAATAATTAAACATGGAATGTTTGTGAAGTTCACCTTTCTCTTACTGGAGATCAGGGGTTAAATAAAGGACATACTAGAACCAATGGCTTACGCTATTGTAATTAAAGCCAACTTCTTAGCAGACATGGCATGTACAGACTTCACACAGTAGAAGCTTACCACATGCTTCCGGAGGAATCTCTTTCCCCAAAGGCACTGTAGGAACCATCCTGCCTCTTGTATGTCAGTTGCCTCTGATAACCTGCCAGGTACATTAGAAGACCCAAGGCATTGTTTGCACTGCGTTTGCACAGATCTTCAATCACTTTTAAATAATTCCTCAGAAGATTAATAATCAAGACGACGCATTTAAGAACAAAGGCATGTTCTGTCTTGTACCTTGCAGTAGGTAGTCGGTGGCCTCTGCCTCCACCTCTGGGCTGAGCTGATGGGTTTTCTGAAGGTACTTGAGCACAAAGACGTTGGGAGCGAAGTGGATCATGTTCTGCTCCCCACAACCAAAGGGAAGTCGGAGGAGCTTGTCAAGGTTATTGAGGGTGGGCCCCATAACATCACCTAGGACACATAAGATTGTCAGTAAAGTAATTATACAAGCCATCTAACAAACTTTAAGGTATACACTGAATTCATGCTCACCAATCATGGCGGCGGTGGCTCGCTCTGAGCCTGGCACCACGTTGTGTGGGACTCCTAGAGTGAAGGCCTCATTGTGGTTCTCATCTGCATCTTCTTTGCGCCAGATCCTAAACTCACCTACAGAACCCCAGCCAGTGGAGAAACCAATATGCCGCACATGAGCAGGGAGTGGTCCAGCCCACTGCAGGATCAGGGACTCACTGGATGGTTCTAGGCCATGACCAACCTATTTCAAGAAAGATTATGTAATCGTAAAACCAGTCTATAGTTTTTATCTATGGATGCACGATATATTGGCCACCAACTAGCTAAACACAGAATCCAAACTGATAAGCACTGTGCAGGTGTTTTGTTTTTGCTTTTAGAGCTTGTGAAAATAAAAGCCTCTTTCCGAAATTTAGATTTTTCGGAAAACACCCTTACAAAACGATGAACTGAACTGCGCATGACATGGTGGAGATTTGTATGTGTTAATTCAGAGGAAACTAAACAAGTATGACTACACTTTAATTCAATAATAACATGGAAACCAATTAAGTTCTACTCAAAAAGCAGTTTGATGAACACTGCACTTAACAAGCACAAGGAGATCATAAAAAACAATTGCCAAGCCTTGGCAATAGCTACCCACATCACCTTAAGCCTACATAGAGCCAGTTTGGAATCTCCCGTAAACAGACTACCTTGGTATTGAAAAGAATTTGTCATTAAATATTAGACCATCTAAAATGTAATATGATTTATGCTACAATAAAAATAGGCCACAATATCAAAACAAATCTAGCCCCAGCTATGTGCAAGTATGTGTACTAGTGAAGCAGAGTAACTTCAGTGTCAGATGTGAATATTTTTGTGCCAGTGAGAGCTAGGCAGTGGTCATAAATCACATTGACAATGACATTGGCCAGTAGAATTTGACCTCATTAGTATGCAGTGCTAGGGAGCTAAACAAACCAAACAGAGCAACACTGCTAACACAACTACATTTTTCAGTGCTCCATTACAGTAGCGGAGCGATTCTATTTCCAGTAACAAGCTAGAATTGTAGCGTAACAAAATTCCTCCAAGTTTTTACCACCATCTCATAAATCTACCAAATGAACAAGCCTCATAAAATGTACAAAATGAATTTAGGATAATCATGACTGTTAATAAAATTATGTTCTAACAAAGTCAACTGTAAGTGCATAACGGTCCAACACTTTTTCGTTTAAAAACGAAACTTGGTAAGCGTTCTGAACATACCTGGTCAATTTGATCACAGTGACCCTTGTGGACATAAAATCATAAAATGAGTAAATCTGCTTTTAACTTTCTATAATTTGGCCTAGTCACATCCTGAACTACCTACATAGTAGCCATCAAATAAAAAACTGCAACTCCTAATGTTTTATGTCTAACTTACCTGAACCCCCCCTCCTCTCCAGCTGATCCAAAAGCTTCGGAATTCATCCCAGGATAGGATTCCTGGTGTTGGGGCGCTGGCTACAGGCTCTCCCATCTTACCCTGTGAGATCCAGGAACGCAAGTTTTGCCTCCCACCCAGTACAATCTCCACCATTTCGGTACTGTCATGTGCGCTTGGTGAGAGGGCAATGTGGGCGTCATTATGGCTTTTGATGGACACTTGAACGTGTGCAACTTTGGCTGGCTTCTTCACGTATTGATACTCGTATTTGTTTGGTGTGGAGATGTGGATTCGTTCTGCAAAATGTGAGGGCAGAAATATTGGAGAATAAACTACCCATTTTTGAAGCTAGCAACTAATACTATCAGTGTGAACATATTAAAGAAATAATAAAGAACAGGAAAGACTTGTTTACCGTTTGGACAGAAGAAGACACTGTATGTGTACTCTCTAGGCAAACCTTCCGCCTACGGAAAAGCAAGAAGATAAGGATATTTAAGCATACTAAACTAAAAAACACACTCAGTGTGAATTATACATTCAAAAAGTCGCCGAACAGTTATATAACACTCACTAAAACACCTGTTCGCAACACAACATATAGAGACAATAAGACTCAGGGTCCCCACCTCTACCAGCACGCTCCTGCGCACATAGTCCATGCCTGCGGGGCTTCTCCTGTCCTCCTGTTCCTCACCGACTTTGCCTGCTTTGCTGGACTGCAGCCCATCGGAGCAACAACTTGGCTCACTGTAGGCCACGGCACGAGCTACCATGGAAACAAATATGGGAAATGACAGAGAACTACTCAATGACGAAAATGCTTTAATTGCATTGTGGGTGCATATGAGGGGAAAAGTTGCTGTTTGGCAAAGTATACATGCACAAATATATACAAGTGCACACATGTGAGACTTCTGGCAGCATGCTTTCTTCCTTTTTTTAACAAACCCGTAATGTCTTCCGAGACCCTGATGGCCTGGGGATAATAGGATACACACATGGCCTTGCAGCATAATGGCTGCTTGCCAGCCAAACCCCTTTGTATGTGTGTAGTGAGAAGGAAGGACTTGGAGCCAGGGGGACTAGGACAGAGCCGTGAGGGGGGGGCTAGCACTGACCTACAAATTCATTGACACACCATAGAGATGCATGGAAAAGACCCCCACCACTATGCCCTTATGTACTTTTCCTCATCAAGAACATAGCTGTTGTCCAGCATGGGTCATTACATAAGTCAATGACAAAAGTTTTGTTTGGCAACTGTGCTTTGCTAAGGCTGAAATGGCACTACATTTAAGAAATTGCAGGCTGAAACAAGCCAAAGAGTCAGAATATGTGACAACAATTGATTAATATTCCCAAGAATGTTTGCAATGTCTTGTAATAATAAACTTCCTGTTAACTACAGTGAGAATAAATACACAATTCTTGTCAAACACATAGCAAACGCAAGATTTATAAACTACCAGTAAAAAGTGACCGAATTTGATTCTAATGATCCTAAAAGTCTTTTGGTCTAAGGGCTTCAACCCACATGACATAAAGGCAGAAACGTGTCTAGCAACTTTAATACTGTTTAATAAATGATTCTTGGGATGAGATCACGCAGCATTTCTGTAAAGTAGTTGGTTTATCAACTTGAAGAATTGAATGGACTAACCTGTAATGTTGGCAGATATCAGTTCAGAAAAGAGCAGAACTATAAAAGTGGGCGTTGCCTCCCCAGGTGCCACACACTTTTTCCGGGTAAGATGATGTTTCCCTTGGTGACCCACAAACTTGATCCCTTTGGGCACCGACACTTTCACATGGACCTACGGAGAATGAACATAGAAATAAGTCATGGAGTTTCTCCATATTGTACAAACACATGCTGCCCGCATTTTCAAAAATATGGCATGAAGTCCCAAGGGCTCCTGAAGGATTCTAGGGAATTTTTGAGGTGCATTGCACATTTTCCATGCTGCCTAACTCATGGCCTCCCATCGTTCCTCAAGGATTCAACTCTAAACCCCTCAGCGCCAAAAACTGCTGCAAATCTTTTCTCTGCACATACCTCAAGTCAAAAATAAGCTGATACTAAATAATATTTGAAATCCACATGATATGAAGGCAGAAACCATAGTAGTGTAACAAAGTCATGTAAATGGTGCTTGTCTGTGCAAAACTTGTTGCCATGATGCCAAAGTGTTGCTATTCAGTTGCTAAGATGTTCTGAGTGGTGGTTTTGTGGTTGCTAGAGTGTTTTGGGTGGCTCCTTAATGGCCCTAATTCTCTATGATAACTTATCTTTTTCTGTTATCTGTTACGATTGTGGAAAATATTGATCGGTTTTATCAAGATCTGTGTAAAAGCACATGCACACACACACACCTCAACACATGTAGGAAGGTAGTTATACACTGTCAGTGGGACTTTGGTTTGTTCACCACGGACAACACTGTACGGCAGGGTGAAGTCGATGAAGAAGGGCTTAAATGTGCGCAGTTCAGCAGTCTGGGCCAGACTCAACCCCTTCTCCGCAGACAGACCAATAGCACTCGTCACCCATGTGGTGATGGAATCAGGGACATCCAAACGTAACTCAGCCTCCCCAGTAACACTGCTGTAAATAAAAGTTACAATTAGCAAACATGTGCATATGTGTAAATACGAGGGTCCTGTGGGTCTCATGTATTGCCCCTATCGGCTTCCCAAAGAGAAGCACGCTGAGGTGAGTGCAACTTATCGTAGAATAGGCCTACATTCAGACCAATTTAATGCATTAATCAGAAAATATTAAATGGATAAAAAACTTATTAAATGATTTATATTGACAGTCACTTTGTCACTTCCAAAAGTTCATAAAGAGACTGTAAGTTTAGTCCACATTTACTGAAGAGACTGGATCATTTTATATGATGAAAAGATTTAATTTAGTCTTTTATTCACATATAAACATTGCCAGTTTATAAACATACAGAAACTCAACCATACTTGCTTGACGTGCGAGAACAAACCACATTGGTTTTTGTTGAAGCTCAAACGTGCTGCGAAACACACAAGAATGAACCTCACTGGTTCTTGTGGAAGCTCAAACGTGCTGCGTAAAACACAAGATTGAACCTCATTGGTTCTTCAGTCAGATCAAATGTGCTGCGTAACAAGAGAATGAACCTCACTGGTTCTTGTGGAAGCTCAAACGTGCTGCGCAACACTAGAATGAACCTCATTGGTTCTTGTGGAAGCTCAAACATGCTGCATAACACGAGAATAAACCTCACTGGTTCTTGCGGAAGCTCAAACATGCTGCATAACATGAGAATAAACTTCACTGGTTTTTACTGAAGCTTAAACGTGCTGCGTAACACGAAAAGGAACCTCATTGTTTCTCGCACGTCAAGCGAACATGCTTGAGCTACCATATCTGATGTGTGAGTTGATGAATGTTTATTTGCAGTAAAAGCCTAAATTCAATCTATTCATCATATAAAGCGATCATGTCTGTGGCAAGCAGTCGAGGCAGAGGGACCGTGGGAACGGGGCGAGGCCGGTGGCGTGAGTGATAATGAGCGCCAGCTGCGCGCCGCACCGGTCTCGTGTCTCACGGAGGAGCTTGAATGCATAAAGGAGGAGCGATGACAGTGAAGGACGAGAGAAGACCAGGCCTGGTCATTCATGAGGAGGCTGCAGTTTTTACTTGCAGTTTGTTTATTTAGTTATTAAAGTTTGTTGTACGTTCGCCGGTTCTCGCCTCCTTCCCATAACAAAGAACTGTGTTACATTGGTGCCGTTCTCTCACAGTCCCTCGGCCTCGACTGCTTGCCACAGTGTCTCTTCAGAAGATTTTGACTAAACCGCTTAATTCACATGGATTAGTTTTACGATCTCTTTAGGAACTTTTTTGAAGTGTCAAAGTGGTAGTTGCGTAGCTGTCAACAGAGGGACAGAAATCTCTCAGATTTCATTTAAAATATCTTAATTTGTGTTTTAAAGATGAATGAAAGTCTTGCGGATTTGGAACGACATAAGGGTGCGAATAAATGATTTTTCATTTTTGGGTGAACTAACCCTTAGTTAGTATGTTTCTGCATGTATCTAAAATCAAAAAATTGGAGTTAACCAAAGTAATATTTCACTACCTGAAGTTAAAGCAGTGCCATATCCATGTTTCTGGGAAGAATGTACGTCTGCGGTTCTCTGCCCTGAAAAACACACACTGACATAAGAAACAATTCTCTTACTGATCTTAGAGACAACTGAATGTGAGATTAACCTTATAATTTCAGACACTGTGAGCATGTGTACCGTGTCCCAGATCGGGAGTGCATAGCTGCCACCAGGGTGGAGGTGTGCGGTTGGAAAGCAGGCACAGCCTCGTCTGTGTACATCCCTCCACTCTGCCTGTGATTGAGACTCACCATATCTGTCATCACCACCAGCCCCGTCTCCTACAACACAGTTACATGGATATATTAGCATTTGATATCTGAACTATATATTTATATTTATATTTGGAGTGGAGACAGTGATGTCCTCACCGTAAAAGCAAAACGGGCATCTTTAGTGATGTCCCAGTGCCATGGAAACACAGAGGAGCGTCGTCTTCGCGACGACAAGCCGGGCCACCAAAAATGTCCCTCATCTTTGGGTATCCCAAAGGCATCGGATACATCAAAGTCAGCCATTTCCTTGAACACCTGCAAACCAATTAACCCAGCAAACCCAGTTAAGACAACTTCAAAGCTATTCATGGTATATTTGAAGGTTCAGATGAGGACCGACCTTCTCAGGTGTGAGCTGGAAGCCTGGTTTGAGAAGGTACATGCTTTTGTCCACAGAAGCTACACAAACACATGAGCCACTCTCTGCTCTGACCTTCAGACTGACCGGACTGCCTGGCATTGACTCATTTGTGGACAAAGACACAGAGACCTAAAGACAAGAAAGTCATATGAGTTTGGAACGATATGAGGGCGAGTAAATAATGAGAGAACTTTTTTGGGTGAACTGTCCCAGAATAACAATTAATGAGCGACTCAACCCACCTCATTTTCGAAGCGGGGCTGCACAGGAAGTTGCAGACTGTCACTCACACCCTCTCCATTTTCCCGAACATAGTAGACCAGTAGGCGACTGAGAGGGGCCATGGCAGGAGTCACGTTGAAATGTAGAACCGACACACAGCTGTCTGTTTCCGCCTGAGAAGAGGACACACCAGAGTCTGGGCAGACAGAGGACATAAAGATGGACAGAAAAAAATGGGGAGGAAAAAAAGAGAGGAAGAATAGTGCCTTTATGAGCTATAAGTAAGCTTCATTAATTCATGTTTCAAAACATTTTGTCATGAAAAGAGCAACATAATTCTTAGTAAACAGAACAGAAAACAGAAAGAAATGAAAAGTAACAGTCCATTACAAAATTATTAAGAATTACATGTTAAAAATGATGCAAAATCAAAAAGGTGAAATAAATCATTTTATCAAAAACAGATTTTCACATAAACGTAAAAATCACATATTTTTTTTGTCATTTTCAACCTAGTTGTGAAGTTGTCACATTATGCAAAAAAAAAGGAAATATTATTTAATTTTGTTTACATAAAATTAATACATGTATAAATTTATACATACAATTTTTAGCTATGAAACTGGCTTTAAAAGAATGACAAAATGTTTTTAAAATTTATTTTCCATTACAGAACGTTATCAAATACAATACATAACTTTAGATGACACTGTAGTAGAGTTTATTTTTAGAGTTTATTTTTAAGGCCAAAAAGGCTAATAGTCAAGTTAATAAATTGAACAAAGGCTTATTGCAGTTATTGCGATAAAACTGACCTGAGTCTTGTGGTGGTTTGGCAGTGGTGTGAATGTTTGTGTCAAAGGTGATGGTAGCTCTCTTTTCACGATGGGCCATGCTCTTGGTATGCCTCTGACCCGATTGCACGATATTTCCACGAGAGGCGATCTCATAGTGCAAAGTGAAGTTACAGGGACAGGTGGACTTCAAGGAGATCTCTGCTTCCTTTCCAATCTAGACATGATTAAAGGTTGTTTAAACATACAAAAATATGTTTGTATATCTTAGCAATCACCACTTATGATTTTGTCAATCTCTTACCATAAGAGGAGCATGAGGACTTTGGAGCTGGATGTGGCACTTGCTCGGAGAATACCAGCTACTGATGGACAGATAGTTGGGGAGATACTGGTCTCCTGCAGGCCTGCCATCTATGGCGGTCACTTTTGACTGCAATCAAAGAGAAAAGTAATTAAAATGCAACAAAAAAAAAATAGGGCACTCTGTGTTCGTTTTGACTGTATTTGTGCTACTACCAAACTGTTGGTGAACAGCTATACAAAATAAACAATCAATAGTAGTTCTCTTCCGGATAGCATTCTTATCAACCATGAACCATACTGTGGTTCACAGGCACCAAACTACAGACCCTAACGGATTTACACAGATACAAGTGTGGATCTTTGGTATTCAGCTGGAAGACAGCCTTCTCACTGATCAAATAAACCTTTATGGTCAATAAATCCCAGGTTTAGACCAAAACTTCTAGTGTGAAAGTGACATTAGAGGCATAAGCCACATTTCCACCGAAATTACCCAGAACAATTTGTCCCAGGAACCTTTTTCCCCCAGACCTGTTGCTGTTTGCGTTTCCATTGTGGTCTAAAGTACCATGAAGGTTAGGCAAATTAGTCTGGTGACGTAGGACTGCGTACGAATTTCTACTTCCCTATGGATTTTGTTCTCTGCATATATGCTTAATAAAGCCTGAACCTCGTCGTCGGTCCATCGGACGGAATTTTTAAACTCCATTGTTGATTTGAATAGCAAACCACTCTTCCTGCACGCACCACATCAGACTTTTAAAACTGTTGGTTGAAATAAAATGCTGCGTGGAGTCACTCAAACACAAACAATCAGCTTGTTCAGTGCCCAAGTCCCAGCCCTGAAAGTTCCTGAACTTTGAAAAAGTACCTCGTGAGCAGGCACTTTCTGAGGGGGAAATTTTTACCCGGAACTTCATTTAGACCCTGGTCCCTGAGGTTGAAACACACTGAGTACCACCCCAAAGTTCCTAGTTCCTGCGATGGAAATGCGGCTTGGCACTTGAGTAACCTGGAAGTCAAGTGCCTTGCTGAACAATGGTACTAGTCATGCATCACACTTTGCTGGGTTTGAACCTAGAACTTTTCTGGGTTAGTACCATCATAACCCCTTAATCACTAGGTCAGGGGTAGCCAACCCTGCTCCTGGAGGGCTAACAACCTGCAGAGTTTAGCTCCAACCCTAATCCAATACACCTACACTAGCTATTAAAGGTGTTCAAGGTTACTTGACAATCACAGGCAGGTCTGTTGGAGCAGGGTTGGTACTGAAGTCTACAGCAAGGTAGCTCTCCAGGAGCAGGGTTGGCTACCCCTGCACTAGGTTAAACCACCCCTAGAAGAAGCTTCCACTACATCTCCAAATCCCTCCCACTGACCTCCAACCAGACGTACTGGGCAGCCGTGGGGATGGAGGGGATCTCGAAAGTGGCTTTGCCATTGCGTGAGACTAGTTCGCTGGTGTAGACATTGTCCTTCGGGGTGAGTTCGGCCTTAACCCGCACTTGCACTCCTTCCGCTGGGCTTCCATCTGGATAGGTCACCTCAATCTGGGGTCAGTGGTGAAAAACAATCATTCCAAATTAGGATTGATTAGTAAAGAAAATAAAAGGAAGCATTATCGGCTTTCCAACAGAAGACTGATCCTCCTCTCACCATCCCCTTGTAGGGCAGACCAGGTTTGAACTGCTTGCGAGTATCTTTGGAGTACTTGATGTCAATGAGCTGCTTGTGAACCGGCGTTGAATCGTCAAACATGGTCTGCCGCCCACCATCCACACTGCTAACTGTCACCCACATGTTCACTGCGCCTCGGAAATGGTCTGTAACTTCTAAGGGCATCATGTCCTTCACGCAGAGGCTAAAAGTGGCTGAGCCTTTGATCTGTGTAGAAGAAAAGAAACTTATTACAGAAAGTTGCTACTTTTGGTCTTTTGGACAACAAGTTGGTTAATGCTGGTTAGGTACTGGTCTACCTAGCCCTGTCCCAACTGATGCTTTGGGTGTGGACTTGCAGTCTTGTCCATTAAGTCCACAAGAGTGGAATCTGTCCCAAGGAGTCTCTATGGAGTACACCTTTGCAGACAACATACGCGAGAAATGTGCACTTTTGCTGAGCTTGCACTAGTTTGGACTTCATAGTGGACAACTACTCTACAGTCTGTTAAGTGTCAACTTGCATTTGGGACAAGGCCCTGGTAGACCAGTGCAGCTATGCTTGCAAAACTTTGCTGTTGATGGTGGTCAACCAAAGAAGTTTTACTGTTTGAGCAAGTTAAAGATGCTGGTCTTTTCATCAGGGAAATATTTTATTATGCACTCACCTCCATTGATTTCACCACCGGGTGGCCAACTTCATGTCTGTAGTAGCCTACTCCATTAACTGTCATATTAACTGTTAATTTGCCTGACACTGGCTTTCCAAAGGTGTACCTGGAAGAAGGCAGGGTGATTTATGAAAGCCATGGCAAAATGACTTGTTTAAGATGACAGGCAGATTCTTCCTCTTACCTTGCTTTGACTGTGACCTGGTCACATGAATTGAGGTCTCGAATGTAGGGAGGAGGTTCAATGATGAGCTCAAACTTGGGCATGACTGTTCGAGAGGAAGAAAGACCAAAATCAATTCATCTCTGTCCATTTTATTCCGACTGAAACAGCAGATTTAGTCAAATAATATCATTTTTAAAATTCATGCTTTATAGAATATTATTGATTTTCCATCTTTTAGAGACTATGATGTTGTGTTATGTGTAGCATGTTGTTACAATAATCTGAATCAGTTCTTATAAAAGGATCAACACTGCTTACCATACTTTTGCACTTCAAAGGACTTGTTGTACGTGTGGCCTTGCATCTCCACGAAAACTAACCATTCCCCGAAGACCGGTTGGTCGGATAGTGGAAAGCTCATATTGACAATTCCTAATAGAGACAATAGTGACATGAAAATATCAGCGTTATAAATATATAATAACGATCAAAGCTTATTATATATCATTGTGACTGTCATACACTAAAGTTGTACAGTGTGATGCAATGATTGCAACATGATTACAAAATACAAAAGCCTGATTACAGCCATAGGAACAAGACAGTAAGAGTTCTTACCACAACAAACAGACTTCAGATCTTTCCAATGGACTATGCGGGATCCTCTGGGGTCCTGGGTAAACAAAGTGATAATCTTAAACAGTATGTGGTAAAAATAGTCACATTCTTACTTATTTGCTTGGCCTAAATCTAGAGGCCACTTTACACTCGTAAAAAGGCAGCAAAGAATCAAGCTTACGAAAACATGTTTCGAATCCAATGATGCTTTTAAACAAACTGACCTTGCCCTGACTCAAAGGGCCAACACTCCAGGTGCCCGTCAATCAAGACAAAACTACACACACCCCAACTGACACTTCCTCCAGTGAGAGCCAGAGGCCGACGGTGCCAAACTAACATAAACATGAAACATCGTATACATAGCAAACATTTTTTCTGCTCCCCCTTTGGCCATTTGCACAGCTTTCAGAAGAATTTTCTGGAACTGAGCAACAGTGTTTGCCCCAGAGACGCTTCAAAGACCAAGCAGCATGTGGGAAAAAGATGGAAGCTAAGCGCAGATCAGCGGGGGGCAATGCCCCAGGAAGACTCGCTCCCTTTTATCTCCCTAGTCGCCCACAAGCGTCTGCTCCAGGGTCGAACCCAACACCAGCGACCAGTTGTCAAGCGCTATAGCTGTGCAACAAGGACCCTGCTGGGAAAGAAACACACCAACCACAGCAGTGTCCACCCCACGGCCTCCACTCACCACTATGTAAGCGTCAATCTGTAAAACAAAAACAAGGAAGTGATTAGAGGGATGAAGATGACACATATTACACACATGTATAGCTACAGCTAACTTAGCCACATCAAGATTTCAATCAATCCTGCATCTGAGAGTAGTTTTGCCAGCGGCCAAAATTTAGCAGCCCAAAAGATGCTGTCCACACACTATAGCTGGAGCCGCTTTTGGAAAAAAGCTTGATTTCAAGTTGGCTCTGGTGAATGTGTTTATGTAATTTGCATGTTTGTTTGTGTATGCGTGACATACTGCTAAGCAACCTTTTGCCCATTTCTAGAAATGTTGGCAGGATAAGCTTTTATCACTAAATAAATGTTGCAAGTGCTAAATAGGACAATGCTAATCTACTACAAAACGTAATTTAGCATTTTAGCATGTAAATTCAAGACTTTACCTTTTCATTGGTTGGCCTTAGGTTTGGCGTGACAGCATATACATTTATAAGAACTACAGGGGAGAGAGAGAGAGAGAAAGAAACAAACAGTAATGAATTCAGATTCAACTTGCTTATTTCTCAAAGCTATTGGTGACTGGCCAAGCTTGAAATAGCATGCTAATTTCTATGTTTTTATTTCTAGTGTCATGAATGAATTGGAAGTAACACTGACCAAGTTTTTGTTACATAAGAGTTTTGACACAAATATGATTTTTTTTTTTAAACCCAGATAACTATATTCAAGACACTAGCTGAAATTGAACAGGTGCTATCTGAAAGCAACGTTTGGAATTTTTACAATATGTGCACATATTAAGTATTAGGAAGTATACAATGCATAGTACGTAGTACGATAATAATATGAACATAGCCAGTATCAACTGCATTGAGACATTTAGCATTACAAACACAGTTAGTATCATAAGTAACCCATTCGTGTTAGGTGAATGGAGAGAGACCTTTCTGTCGGGGCTTATAAACTGGCTTGTCGGTCTGGATGAAAACAGTTGAGCCTTTGCTGTCCACCGTCACAGTGGTGTGGTTGTGAAAGATGTAGCCACCCTCATTGAGCTGACGGTTCCCCCAAACCTTCAGATGTGCCTGGCCTCTGAGATCTGATGGCACCTGGGAACATTGTGGTAATTAGGCATAAATGTCAAACCTTTCAGCTGTGCTGCCATTCTGGACCACAGAAGAATAGGACGCAGAAGAAAAAAAGTTTAACACTTTAACAAAAAAAATCTAAAGTAATTTTTGCTTATGGTTTAACTGAATCATTAAAGGTCAGCAGCAAGTACATTGGTTCAATAAAGTGAGATTAAATGCATAAAATATTTTGTTTTATTTAACATATTTAATTATTGGAGGTTTGCATAGTATTCTGATTTTACATTTGACTGATTTTATTCATTTTAAGGAATACTGAATCTTTTTTTTGTGTGTTAGTGAGATGAGTAAATGCTTGTTCACATTTAGTCTAGAACTACAATAACCATCATGTTCACACACTTACGATTTTTCTCAACACTAGGACAAGAGAGCTGTCAGTCAATAAATGGGAGAACAAAGTAACTTGCTTTACTTATTTGAAAAAGTAACTCAGATATTTAGTTGTTAATTTTAAAAGTAATGTGTTACTTTACTAGTTACTTGAAAAAGTAATCAGATTACGTAACTCAAGTTACTTGTATTGCGTTACCCCCAACACTGTTTATGAATGCTCACACTAAGGAGAATTGGCTGATGATGTGATTGGCTCACCTTTATTTTGATAGTGGCTTTATCTGAAATGAGAAAAAAATGTAATGACATTTAAGTGAAACCTGCACAAGCACCCAGATTTCTGAATCAAAACATGAATTTATTGTGATTTTTTTTTTTATCAAAACCTTCATTTAAACTATGAATTATGTTGCTTTGTGTAGAGTATGTGCCATATTTAATTGGTCACAAATGAAAATGAAGCTTAAGTATTGATGTTTAACTCACAAACCAAGGGAATTCACCTTTGGTAGGTCAAAATATTGCAAAAGAAGCTCTTGGTATGTTTGTTTGTTTGTTTTTTAACGCCATGCCTCTTTGGCTATTCATGGTGAAAACTATACTTTAGTTATTCAAATTTTAATTATATATTTAAGAGGAGCTCCTGGCACCACAGATGTTACTTTTAGATGCTGAATTGACCAAGCAAGTAAATTCCCCTACTTAACACTCACCTCGTACAGTGCCATGGCTATGTGCCACAATCTCGCCCTTGACGCTGAGCTGCAGTTGCACTCGTGTGTCCTCTACGGCATTGAAGATGGTCACGCTCACGGCCTCTTCCACACCGGCACGGAACACAGATGGCGCGGCAATCAGGTAACCCCTGTGAATCAAAGGATGGGAGTACAGAGCAACGGCTGTGTGTGTTTACATCACAAGACCCTAGGTAGCAATTACGCTAACACTTTGTTTTGTCTAGAGCGTACTTCTAAATCTCACATCATAGGGCACACAAATCAAACAAACAAAAAAACATAAAACAAATATCATGTTCAAACACAAACTGGCAAGTGTTTTGTGATTCTTTGTTGGCAAAGTTGGGTGTTATGAGAATGGCGGAACCTTATGATTGATCTCAAAAATAACAAATTTCAGACCAATAGTCAGTTTTTAAATTAGGCCGTAATGTGAATATTCGTCACCAGGGCTGATCATTAGGGCCACCGACTACTCAATTTAGTCTACCAAATGCTTCCCAATTTGCCAAATAGGTTAAAATTACAATAAAAAGTCCACCACTAGGGAACTTGCAGGACCCTGACCCGGGCTGTGTCTGAAATCGCCCCTTAAATAGTCCCCTATTTGAGGGATAGACATTTGTATTGGTGTCTGAAACCATAGTGGACATTACCGAGTACACTCATTTAATCCCATAGAGCACTGCAATAACAAATGTACAAACAATGTACAGTACACAGTGGCTAGAGAATGGACTCTTCCAGTTAAAGTCACTTCAGCGTTTCTTCCCTCAGTCTTTAGTTTCATTAATAGTTACTATTGGAGCTTAACAAATGAGCACTGCATTTATTACTATTAAACAGAAAGCTATTAAACGCACTCTTGTGGCACACTCTGTGTCTGAATTCACTCACTCATTTTCAGCTTCTTTATGTGGACTATATTAGTAGACTAATAATAGTGAATGAGGGTATGGGGGGCGATTTGGGCGATATACCAGTAGACACGATTAACTTTTTCAACCGGTAGAGATTTTGGACTATCTTCTCTATCGCGGTTATGCTCACGTGACGTTGATGTGCTACGCAATCACGAAAACGTATAGTTTATAAGTGACTGTAAACCATTGAAGCACAGTAAGCAGCAAAATACAACTCATTTCGCTATATGCAAGTGCTGTCAGCAGGGTTGCCAGGTCTGTGCAACCAAAGTAGCCCAATGGCCAGTCAAAAATAGCCCAAAAATAACGAAATTCTCAACTGAATTTGTAAGTCTGGGGGGTATTTTGGGGGCGTTGGAGAGCCAAAATCATACATACGGGCGTGGAAATCAACCTGCGGAAAAAAATTGTACCCGCAGCAACAACTTAAATGTAGGACTTGGCAACACTGGCTGTCAAAGAGTCTGTTTCTTAGGCCGCATGTCCACCAAAGCGTAATTTCACAGATAGTTGGTTTCTGTAATGTTTATATATAAAAATGCTGATACAATGTAAAGTATTTGCTCTGGCTCTTGTTTTAAATTGTTGATGAGCGCTGCGTTTTACTCAAAGTTGAACATTCTTCAACTCTCTGCGACTAGTAAAAAACTCTGAGCGCTCAGTGCTTGAGCATGAAATAGATGCTAAGTGCCTTGTTACGCTCATGGCGTTTTAAAAACGTTACGCTCTCATTGAAAACAATTAGAAAAATACGGCAGCCGCGTGAAAAAAACGCTATGGTGGACACACGGCCTTAGCGCTGGGAGACGCGCGCACATGATGCCGCTGCTCATAAAACGCGCAAGAACTGAATGAAGTGCTTTTTGTCGACTAATTGGGCTTGAACGGTTAAATACACATACCTATGTGTCAAAGTGACCATGTCTTTGTAAGTAAACATGGTCATTTAAGTCTTAAGTGAATGTAAACAGTTGAGAAAGAAAATTCAGTGTTTTTATACATTTGATTACTTTATACAATTTATGTAGTATTTCTAGTGCTTGAAGTTTTTCAGGTCTATTTCATTTGTGTCTTAGTTCTATTGTAGTTTGTTTTCTTTGCTTTCTTTATCATGGTTTTACTTGTCTTCAGTAAGCTTGAGAGTTTTTTTTTTGTTGAAAATGGTGACAAGAATTATGAAATTTCAATGATATCAAAATTTTGATATCATAAAAACCTTTTAAATTAAAAAAAACTATATTGTGATATATATCGTTATCGTAAAATAAAATTATTCATCCACCCCTAATTCTGAGCTAGAAAAGACTATTTAAAGAATATATTGAATAGAAACATTGCCTTTGAAAGCAGTACTAGAGTAATTTCCTGACAAATTTTGTTTTCAATCTCTGCAATGATTAGACCATTTGTTGGTGATTTCTTTCAATGTTTGGTGTGTTCTCTTAAAAGGAAAACGTCACAGGGCTGGACAAACCCAATTTTTGGGGTCAATGTAATAAAAACTAATAGGGCTTTCTCAAACACACATCATGACAAAGGTTAGGGCAATATTATTATACAATTAAGGTGACATTAACCTAATTCTTCAGGTGTTTTTCGCCTCTTCGGAATTCAAGTTGTCTAGAATACTGCCAAAAATCCAGTTACAAATTTGTTTCCAGTGACCTGAAATGATGAGAAAAATTTGGAAGGTGACTCTCTGACCCATTACATGCCCAAATAAACCTGGGCAACTCAGTGTCCTTGAGTTTAATAGCCTGCCTGAGTGTGAGATATCAGGTGATTGGCATTACGGTTCAGCGAGGCCAGAGGCAATTTAAGTCTCAAGGCATGAGAAAATCCCTTCCAAGGCATCTATGTGGAATTGACTGCATTTGATCCTCACCTTCCTATCTTACAATGGTCTCATGTGTGCGGTGGGCATAGAACTATTCAGTGTTTACACGATAGCACTCTCTTGTTGAAGGAAAGAACAGCCACAGGCTGACTCAAGAGAATGTAGCTCTTTGTCAAAGAGGTCAAGCTGGTTATTGACCTCTTTCTCTGGTGTTCGAAATACTTGGCACAACCACATGTAACAGGTACGGACACTGGCACTGAGCTCTGCCCAACTCTGCTATGAAGGAAGAAGAAGTTTGTGGACTTCTGTAGTTTCTGGGTCAATTAACTCCACAACATTCCTGTCAAGCAAACATTTGACTTAAGTTTAGGGTTAGAATTATGCTTGGGGCTTGATAGTTGCTGAGAATTTATATAGTTATGGGGGTTGTTACAGAAATCTGGTTCCAGGTCCAATAAAAGTGAACAACCAACTTGGCAAAATCAACATAACAATCAACAGCATTCTCCAAATAACCAAGTAAACCTAAGAACCCTACAGTAAAATAAGATAAGATAAGAAAAATATTCTTTGCTAAACCATTGAAGAACCTATATAGACCACGATCTTCTAATATAGCCTTGGGAAAGTGATCTGAAGTGTGTTCTGAAGGTTGGAATAATTTGAGTAGAATAAATAGGGTCTGATGTAAAGATCATGACAACATAGCAGTATTAAAGTCGATAATGGAGTGAATAGCTTCTTGATTATACTAATAGTGGGAACGAAGACAATGACAACCAACTTTAAATGCCTGCAATGTATAAAACATAACTGTGACCTGTTGTACCATGGTAACCTTAGTTTCTATCAAAACATCAGTTACTGTTATAACAAAACTTAGTTGCACTTTATTTTAAGGTGTCATTGTTACAGTGTAATTATATATTTAAGTACTGAGTGATATTAATTAACGTGTATTTACTATAGGGTTAGGGTTTTGATTGAGGGTTAGTTGCATGTAATTATACATAATTCACTGTTATTACTATGGTAAGTACATGTAACATATGTAACGGACACTAAAATAAAGTGTTACCCAAAACTCTAATATCTAGGTAAGCAGCCTACAAGAAAGCTTCCTTGAAGAGGATCCCATTTTAGTTTACCATGGTGTCTTACAGTAGTAAATGCAGTGACTATGATATTTTGGTAACAACTATGTAACGGATTACATGTAATGTGTTAGTAACATCCACACACATAAACAGCTGTGCTGCTGAGTTTATTTGTTGTTGATGCACAAACATTTCTGGCTGGACCTGACTGAAGTCTTATCAAAATATGCATGCTTGAAATGAAAATATTATATCAGCGGGTTATATCATGCATTAAACAGCGTTACAAACATACTTACTGTCTTTCTTGTGAATGAACTCCACTCATAACACACATGAACACAGTCCACAGCGTCCAGGAGTTGTGGTGCACATGCAACACTCTCATTTTGTCCCTCGTTTGTTTTGTAATGCGTCTCCCCTGCGTATATTCCACAAATATATTTCGAGTGCAAACTGAATTATCCACGAGGGGAACGCACTAGCCTCCGGTGCAGCGCGTGCTACAGTTTTTATCCCAATTCCCAATGTTGTGTCCGTGCAACTGATTTTTGAACTCCTCTCCACGCGTAAAGACAATCCCTCTTGGCGTGCCTTATTTATCCGCCTTAGTTCCGATTGCTCATATTTCAGCATTAAAACTTATCTCCATCCACCCCACCCCTTGAGTAGAGCGGCATTTAATGCACATCAGAGCCATTGAGCTGAGTTCCACAGCCCAATGTAACCAGGGCAGTCTGCTTTTGCCCCTTTGAACTCTCCAGGCTTTTGTCTCATTCAGTGGTGTGTCAGAACAAGTCTAACAGAGCCCCTCTGAGCTAGTAGAGACAAGACTGCACTGTCCCTGCAAAGCGGATTGGAAGCTTTACAGGTCCGATTGAATGAGATTGAATGATTTAATGCATGTGAGAAATATAATTATAAAAATATATTGTTTAACTGAGCGTTTCTTAAATATTATTTATGTACATAAAAAAGTCAGTAGTTAAAATGTAAAACTTCAACCTGACGTGAATTCCTGCACAATATAGGTGCAAAAATATAGGACGTTGGCACCCCCTAGTGGCGCTTTAGCACTAGACATTTAAAATTAGCGTTTGTGTTATAAAATTATACCGGTTTATGTTGTGTTTATGTTTATACCGGTTAAAAGTGCCTAGTGAATCGATTAAAACTATGTTATAACATAAACATATATTACATTGCTTTATCATGGAGAAGAAATATATAGGCTATTCTGCATACAAAATAGACATTTAAATATAAGCATTTATAGTTATTTTTTTTATAGACGATTTTTTGAAGAATGTTTGTAACCAAACTATGGAAGCTTAAAAAAAATTAAAAAGGTAATTACGACATTTTATCTCACAATTCTGACTTTTTTTCTTTGTGGCGGAAACAAGCTTCCATACCAAACAGTCATTGGGGAAAAAATGACATGCAAGTCAATGGGGACCCATTAACTGTTTTGTTACAAACATTCTTCAAAATATCTTCTTTTATGTTCCACATAACAAAAAAACTCATACGGGTTTGGAACAACTTGAGGGCGAGTAAATGATGACAGATTTTTAAATTTTTGGGTGAACTTTAAGTAATTGTGCTAAAAGTCATAAACCATGATATGAACAATATAGCCTATAAACAGTCAAAGTGGCAGTTACAAAACAAGAATTTAAAAAGGGCAAAATAGAAAAATACGATAGAAAGAAAAATAAATAGGGGTGTAGATATAACTAGTCAAAATAAACCACATATATCAAATTAATCTTTTTTCAGTTTTGGCCCAGTACGCGAGCATCGCGGTGACGTCACATGACGCGGTGGTCCGCGAACCTAAACAGGAAGTGAGTGCTACAGCGTGACTACACGAAACGACACACATGTCGCGAGTGAGTAGACCCATCAGCCAAGAAACGAAAACACCGAAAGCACAGTTTCAGCATCATGGTAAGTTAGCGTTGAATATTCAGCCTGTTTCATATAATTAGATTCAAGAATAGGAAATTACCAGAAATATATACAAAGACGAGAAATTGCTAATGCTAGTCTATACAGAAATACAAATGTTCAGAAATGTTATTCTAATAAAGTTACAAATATTACATGTACATAAATTAGTAGTAAAGTTCATATTAACAAAAGAATACTACAACATATACAAATACTTTCTCATTATATCACTGTGTATTACCATGTTTTGAACATTTACCATGGTAATACTATATTATTTGAAGTACCGTTTAAATAATATAGTGTATGAATATGTTAATCATACACATACACACTATATATATATATATATATATATATATATATATATAAGGGATTCATATTGTTCTTAAAGTCTTTTTGATGTTTTGTGTGTTGTCTATCCTAACTTTATATCATGCATCTTTAATTTTTTAAAGGCACCTACAGATTTCAAAAATTTGGTCAGAAGATTTTATGTTCTTCAAGCTGAGCGTGTGGAGGCATACAAACTATTTGAGGAGTAAGTCTGTCTATCTATCTATCTATCTGTCTATCTATCTATCTGTCTGTCTGTCTGTCAGAGGTATTTTGAGGTAATACAGTTGTTGTTCTCAGGGGTCATGAGGCGTACTTAAGAACGGGACCACACTATGACTTCGAGCACTACAAACAGCTGGTACACGAGATAACAAAAGCATTCTGTGGCATTTCCAAAGAAGTTCTGAAGATTAAGGAGCAACTGCACCAAGAATTCGACCGTCCAGACCTTTCAGAGCACATTGACAAACTGCAGATTAAAGAGAAAGAAAAGCTAGAGCTGGTGGGCACTTTGCAAAAGACCATATTGTTTTTAAAAATGTTTGGCTATTACTACATAATATACACTCCTTGGCCTCCAGTTATCATCTCAACAATAAATAAAGCATTCTAATTTGCTTTTATTTTTTTAATTCCAGATTTGTGTAACTTTTGGCAGTCTGATAAAATAATGAGTGAACATAGACATTAAACAACATACCTGGAAATTGATTAATCACATTGGAAATGGAACGTTGAGTGCATTTTGCATCATGGGATACAACATTTCAGTCAGTGCATTGATATTTTATGCATAAGAAGCCATTCTAATATGTGCACTGTGCATGTCATTTTAGTCCTGAATAACTTTTGTATCGGCCAATTAGCATGCTCCTCCTATCTTTATGCAAAAAACTTAAATAGCATTGAACCAAATCTGTAATTGGTTACTGTATTCTTAACGTTTATCTATATTAACATCTTTTCAGACAGCGAAGTTACAGTTGGCCAAGCAGAACGCCCAGGATCACCCTGAAGATGAGGATTTCCAGGAGAAAGTCCGCGAGATCAAACAGGAGTAAGTGCAACTTTTTCTACACACCTCCTAATGTCAAATACATGATACAAAATATTACTGGCAAGCAGTGTTGGGTGTAATCTGCATTACTACGTAATTAATTACTGTATTAATTACTTTTCCCTTGAAAAAATTACTCTTTAGTTTTTCTGTAATTGAATTACAGTTACTTCTGATGTAATTGCATTAAACTTATAGACTTGAACAATTCTATATAAAACAATAAAATAGTAGATTCAACATTAAAATTTAATGTCTAAAATTCAAATATTTAAATATTTTGGTCAGTTCAAGAATAATTTATGCAATTTTATATTATGTATTTGAAAGAATTAAAAGAGAAGTTCCATGTCTATCCTTGTATTGTTCATCTGGTCGAGGTTGATATGGGATTTGGAAAGCAATTAGTAATAAGTAATGCAATGCTATTTAGAAAGAGTAATTAGTACAGTAATATAATTACACTGTTGAAGATAATTAGTAATTAGTAACTAGTAATTAATTACTTTTCTAGAGTAACTTACCCAACACTGCTGGCAACGCAACAATTCTTTACCCTTATATTTTTAAAATGCATTTTTTAATATTAATTTGTAATTTATTTGTATTTTAATTAATTATTTTTATGTATATAATATAATTAGTGCTGTCAAATTGATTAATCACGATTAATCGCATCTAACATAAAAGTTTGTATATATACAGTACGGGTCAAAAGTTCGGAAACATTACTATTTTTAATGTTTTTGAAAAGACTCTTATGTTGATCAAGCCTGCATTTATTTAATCAAAAATACAGAAAAAACTGTAATATTAAATATTAATATTAAGTAAATATTATTACACTTTAAAATAATGGTTTTCTATTTTAATATACTTTAAAATAAAATTTATTTCTGTGATGTAAAGCTGAATTTTCAGCATCATTACTCCAGTCTTCAGTGTCACATGATCCTTCAGAAATCACTCTGATATGCTGATTTATTATCAATGTTGAAAACAGTTGTGATGCTTAATATATTTCTTTTGAAAGACAAGCATTTATTCAAAATTGAAATGGATATAAACAATATAAATCTTTACTATCACTATCACTTTTTATCAATTTAACACATCCTTGCTGAATAAAAGCAAGAAAAATGACTGACCCACAAACATTTGAACGGTATATTGTTAGAAAATATTTATTTTATTCTTTTCACAGCATTTATTCTTTCATATTTTAAATAAATATTGTTCTGTTTTAACTTTTAATTCATCAAAGAATCCTGAAAAAAGTATCATAGGTTGTAAAAAAAAATATTAAGCAGTTTATTAAACTGTTTCCAACATTGATAATAAATCGGCATATTAGAATGACTTCTGAAGGATCATGTGACACTGAAGACAGGAGTAATGGCTGATGAATTTTTTTTATTTTAAAGTATATTAAAATAGAAAACCATTATTTTAAATTGTAATAATACTTCACAATATTAGTTTTTTTTCTGTATTTTTGATCAAATAAATGCAGGCTATTTAATAAAAAAATAGTAATCTTTCTAAACTTTTGACCAGTATATATACATACTGGCGCGTGAATAAACATGTGTTGAAGGATACATTACAACTTACTGAAACGTATCATATGTCGTGTAATCGCTCAATCCGTGTTTCAACCTCGGAAAGACGTCAATAAAACAGCTTGTAATGTCACGTAGCATTACATTTACCTCAGGCAAGTCATTCAGAGTCCACAGCTGGTAAGTTCACTAGAGAGATGAACTCTTTCACTAAATATATGCACTATATTAGCCTATATATGCGTTATATTTTACTTAACCTGTTAGTGATGTCTTGATTATTCAATGTATGTTTAAAATAAATCTGTCATGAAAATGACAGCCACTGTGTATAAATGATTATTTCAACAACGAATTGGAGTAAAAACATAATTTTATAATTAGATTTAGAAGTTAATGCAAAAACTGCCTTATGTGAAGTTTACATGTTTGCATACAATGTGTTATTTGAGTGTTGATTATTATATCTAAAAATAAATAGCTACTGAATTTAGGCTAATTTGGGCTCTGTAGTTATATTATAGTAATGTGCAAGTAAAGGTTCCCTAAATAGTTTACACTTTACAGCATTAGCAGAGCAAAGTTTCATGTCTTTATGAAACTTTTAGTTATAATTGAATTAATTTAAGGACATACACAATTTGTTCAGTAAACCACTGTTTAATAAGATTTTTTTTAAAAAGCAAACCGTCAGTTTTGTGTACCATTACACCCCTAATATATATACACTCACCTAAAGGATTATTAGGAACACCTGTTCAATTTCTCATTAATGCAATTATCTAATCAACCAATCACATGGCAGTTGCTTCAATGCATTTAGGGGTGTGGTCCTGGTCAAGACAATCTCCTGAACTTCAAACTGAATGTCAGAATGGGAAAGAAAGGTGATTTAAGCAATTTTGAGCGTGGCATGGTTGTTGGTGCCAGACGGGCCGGTCTGAGTATTTCACAATCTGCTCAGTTACTGGGATTTTCACGCACAACCATTTCTAGAGTTTACAAAGAATGGTGTGAAAAGGGAAAAACATCCAGTATGCGGCAGTCCTGTGGGCGAAAATGCCTTGTTGATGCTAGAGGTCAGAGGAGAATGGGCCGACTGATTCAAGCTGATAGAAGAGCAACTTTGACTGAAATAACCACTCGTTACAACCGAGGTATGCAGCAAAGCATTTGTGAAGCCACAACACGCACAACCTTGAGGCGGATGGGCTACAACAGCAGAAGACCCCACCGGGTACCACTCATCTCCACTACAAATAGGAAAAAGAGGCTACAATTTGCACGAGCTCACCAAAATTGGACAGTTGAAGACTGGAAAAATGTTGCCTGGTCTGATGAGTCTCGATTTCTGTTGAGACATTCAGATGGTAGAGTCAGAATTTGGCGTAAACAGAATGAGAACATGGATCATCATGCCTTGTTACCACTGTGCAGGCTGGTGGTGGTGGTGTAATGGTGTGGGGGATGTTTTCTTGGCACACTTTAGGCCCCTTAGTGCCAATTGGGCATCGTTTAAATGCCACGGCCTACCTGAGCATTGTTTCTGACCATGTCCTTCCCTTTATGACCACCATGTACCCATCCTCTGATGGCTACTTCCAGCAGGATAATGCACCATGTCACAAAGCTCGAATCATTTCAAATTGGTTTCTTGAACATGACAATGAGTTCACTGTACTAAAATGGCCCCCACAGTCACCAGATCTCAACCCAATAGAGCATCTTTGGGATGTGGTGGAACGGGAGCTTCGTGCCCTGGATGTGCATCCCACAAATCTCCATCAACTGCAAGATGCTATCCTATCAATATGGGCCAACATTTCTAAAGAATGCTTTCAGCACCTTGTTGAATCAATGCCACGTAGAATTAAGGCAGTTCTGAAGGCAAAAGTATTAGTATGGTGTTCCTAATAATCCTTTAGGTGAGTGTATATTATACACTTTGTATATTTACAAACTTTTGTTAGATACGATTAATCACAATTGAATCAATTTGGCAGCACTAAATATAATTTAATGTTAGAATACTTTTATATATAAAATAATTTTAAAATAAATATTGTAATATTAATATCTTTCTAAATATCTGCTGTTATATATTGAATATTAGCGATAAAAAAACAATTAATTAATAAAGTAATAAAAACACAGAATACAAATGTATACATTTTGATACAATTAATTAAAAAAAGAAAATATCAATACTGCAATGTTTCATCCTGGTTTTGATGTACTTTGTACAGTATATCAGGGTAATGGTAAAAACCTATTATTGTTATAAACATCCAAATAAAAATCTCTGTCTCTTTCTGTTTTGCCCCATCTCTATCAGTGTAATAAAGAATACAGCCGCTTTGAGTGAGATTCTGCAAGACTTCAAGTATGACTCGGAGGAGCCGGAGTGAGATGTAGTCAGTCTCAGGAGACAGAAATGGATTCAGATCTTCTATGAACTTTCCCTTCTGATGAAGAATCATCTAAGGTATCGATCGCTGTCTCGGGCGCTTCATAGACCTGTTGCAGGGTTTGCGAATCATATTTTTATTAAAATATCTTTTATTTTATTATTTTGTTTATGTTTGAAATAGCTTGACATTTTGTTTATTAAACCAACACAATGTTCATTGAAAGCATAAAACTGTTAATTCTTAATTTAAATATTGTTCATGATCATATGCATAATAATAGTGTGTGTCACAAAATATATGAACATTCCATAAATATTTTTAAGACATTTATACAGACACAACTATTTATACATAATGATACAGTATTTACATGAAGTCTTTGAACAGAGAGGACAAACAAGTTACAAACTGCATTTCAAATTCCACTTAAATGATCCAAACTTGTAGTGTTTGCCAATTAAAGTGACAGTACACTGAAATGAAATGAAAAGTCTGTCATTATTCACTCACGGTCATGTCATTCCTGTCAAACTGTATGCGTTTTTTTCTTATATGAAGGTTTTCAAGTTTCAAAAAAGACACAAAAGCACTATAAAGTGGTCCATGTGGTGATATTCCAAGTCTTCTGAAGACATATGGTAGTTTTGTGTGAGGAACAGTTATTTGACTCTGGATCATTGAGTCATTTGAACACAAGAATCGTAATTAAATCATTCAAATAAACTGGATCAGCGAAGAACGATTCATTCAGAACATTGTTAAATATATCATGAACTACATTTAAGACTTGTTTCAATTTGATCTGTCCGTCACAGAAAACTATCCAGAAGCCTTGGAATATAAAGCACAGGTCAGATTTATGATACTTTTATAGGGCTTCAGTCCTCATTAACTTTTTTGGTTACACTACAGTAAGGTTTCATTTGTTAAAGGGATAGTTCACCCAACCATGAAAATTCAACCATGAAAATGTATTTACTCACCCTCATGTTGTTCCATACCTGTACGAGTTTCTTTCTTCTGTTTAACTAAAAAGAAGATATTTTGAAAAATGTTGGTAACCAGACAGTTGATGGCACCCATTGACTTCCATGGTAGGAAAAAAAATACTATAAAAGACAATGGCTACCATCAACTGTCTGGTTACCAACATTTTTCAAAATATCTTCTTTTGTGTTCAACAGAAGAAAGAAACTCGTACAGGTTTGGAACTTGAGGGTGAGTAAATACATTTTCATGGTTGGGTGAACTATGTAAATGATGACAAAATGTTCATTTTTGGGTGGACAAACTTGCTAAACACAAAAGAAGATATTTGGAAGAATGTTTGTAACCAAGCAGATCTCGGCAGCCATTGACTATCATAGTATTATTTTTCCCACTACGATAGTCAATGGCTGCCGAGATCTGCTTGGTTACAAACATTCTTCTAAATATCTTCTTTTGTGTTCAGCAGAAGAAATGCATTTAAAGTAATAGTTCAACCGAAAATGAAAATTAGCACATGGTTTACTCAACCTCAAGCCATCCTAGGTGTATATGACATTCTTCTTTCAGACGAATACAATCCGAGTTATATTAAAATATGTCCTGGCTCTTCCAAGCTTTATAATGGCAGTGAATGGCTGTTTCTGTTTTGAAGTCTATAAAAGTGCATCTATCCATCATGAAAGGGCTCCAGAAGGCTCCAGGGGGGTTAATAAAGGCCTTCTCAAGCGAAGCAATGCATTTGTGTAAGAAAAATATCTATATTTAAAACTTTACCAACTGTAATCTCTAACTTCCACTGACTGTCGTACGCGCGTTCATGAGAGACTGGCGTTCCAGGCGTATGACACAGGAGTAGTTTGTAAAGTTTTAAATATTTTCTCACACAAACACATCGCTTCGCCTCAGAAGGCCTTTATTAACACTTTATTAAAGCTTGGAAGAGCCAGGACATTTTTAAATATAACTCTGATTGTATTCGTCTGAAAGAAGAAAGTCATATACACCTAGAATGGCTTGAGGGTGAGTAAATCATGGGGTAATTTTCATTTTTTTTCAAAATGAAAAGTTGCAATTTTCTAGACTGATATGGCTAGGTACTATACTCTCATTCCTGCGTAATAATCAGGGAGCTTTGTTGCCGTACCATGGGTGCAGCAGATGCAATGTTATTACGCAGCGCCTGAAAATAGTCCCCAGCAAGGTCTCTGTGCAAGCAGGTTGTCATGTTGGTTATGTTGACGGAAGTTAGCCTATTTTCAGGCGCTGCGTAATATCATTGCGCCGCTGCACCCATAGTACGGCAGCAAAGTTCCTGGATTATTACGCAGGAATGAGAGTATAGTCCCTAGCCATATCGGTCTAGAAAATTGCAACTTTTCATTTTCCGTCGGTCTTAGTACACAATGTAACTATACACATCACAACATATATATATAGGAAAATCTTGCTGTTATTTTGTCACTTATTGAGCAGTAGGCTAGATGGAGCCGTTTACCTCCAGTCTTTGTGCTAAGCTAGGATAGCAGTGGGTGCGTCAGACAGAGTTATGGCACGCATGGAGATAAAAATGGTATGTATGGACTTATCTAACTCTGGGGGATACAGTGAATAAGCTAAAGTCCCAAAAAGTCGGTGTGTTCCTTTAACAAATGAGACCTCATTGTAAAGTGCAACTACTTTTTTAGTAAACTATCCCTTTAAGAGTGAAATATTGAAATTATCTTTTTGTTGTTGCTTAAATTCTCACTCTTTGCAAATACAGTAATCAGTATATAAAATTGTCTGATCGGTCAGGGTTTTTTTCTTTCATTTTCAATCTACATGTGTCTTTGAGTGTCAGCTAGTTGTAAAGGTCCTTTTTTTGGATGACAGGTCAATAGTTAGATGAGAAATGAGAATGAAAAAGTCTCCCATCATCAACATTTTATGCTCTCTTTTGTCATTTTGAGTCTTTCTTTATGTTTTAATGCCCCTTATAAATAACATGTTTGAGACAAAAGCACTTCCTTTGACGTATTTGACGGGGACTGTAGCAGGAGGCGAGCAGTAGATCATGTCGCCAAACTACGGATTCCTTCAGAGAGTCTTGGCTCATCCAACGTCCCAATGAAACGATGAAACGTCCCAAGCACTGGAGAGTGATAAAAACCTTGTCGTCGCAGGCCCCCGCAAACTCTCCCAAACTCTTCTTTAGAGTTTCACTATGATTTACCGCTTTGTAGTACCTGAAAGGCAAGACAATGGCATTTACAAGTGAATGTGATGACTTGATATATGGGGACAGAGAAGCGTAATTGGTACCAGCCATTCTTGTGGCAGTTGCATCGTGTTCTTCAAAGGACAGTGTGACTAATGAAGCGACCTAAGTTTCCCAACAGTCGTCAGTGCCAAAGCAACAGTAACCACTGAATCGGTTCAGAGAGCGTGCAGCGGATGTCGGATAGCGTACGAGTACGCCACACAAGACTTCTCGTGCTCGGTTGGATCGCAGCTGAAGCCTTGCTGCACAGTCTAACCTAAAAGGAATTTATTAGCATTCCGGCTGATTACTTTGACTGGCCGTTACCGTCTGTTGTGGTAACCGTCTGAAGATTATATGATGCTTCGCCATTAGTAAAAGCAATCAAATGCGAGTCTATTGATCAAAAGAATAAACAGATATTTTGGCTCTCTTTTTTGTGGGTCATATAAAACCACTAAATGCTTTTTCGCACAGGCTGCATTTCATGTGTGCCAAGAGTGATGATTTGCCGTCTTGATATGTGTCGCAAAAGGAGGTATGCTTTGTCCTTACTGACCTGGTCGTGTGTTTTCTGGGCTTTCTGCAGCCAGACGCGCCATTGGTCGTAGAGTTTGATGCTGACGTCCGTACAGCCATAAGAGTGTTTGCGCATCCAGCCGAAAAACTGCTTGAGCTCCTTTCGTAGCGTTGAGTTGTGCTCGCTGGGCTTCGAATCGCACGAGCCACTGTGTGACCTTTCTGCTGGGAAATTAAAATGATATTAAAATAATGAGTTTTTGGTAAGCAGTTATACAAAATCAGGACTGTAAATATTCAATATATATATATATATATATATATATATATATATATATATATATACACTATATTGCCAAAAGTATTGGGACACCCCTCCAAATCATTGAGGCGCAACATGACTGCGCACCAGTGCACAAAGCAAGTTCCATAAAGACATGGATGAGTGAGTTTGGTGTGGAGGAACTTGACTGGCCTGCACAGAGTCCTGACCTCAACCCGTTAAAACACCTTTGGGATGAATTAGAGCGGAGACTGTGAGCCAGGACTTCTCGTCCAACATCAGTGCCTGACCTCACAAATGCGCTTCTAGAAGGATGGTCAAAAATTCCCATAAACACACTCCTAAACCTTGTGGAAAGCCTTCCCAGAATAGTTGAAGCTGGGGCCAACTCCATATTAAACCCTACGGATTAAGAATGGGATGTCATTAAAGTTCATGTGCATGTAAAGGCAGGCGTCCCAAAACTTTTGGCAATATAGTGTATATATACTCAGATTGGCCGATTATAAAAATCATTATTTTTCAACATTTTGACAATATTCATTTTTGGATGCATGATATATCAGTACCATATGTCAAAATTAATATAATTATATATATAATATTTCTTACTGTTCATTATAATCTTGTGATTCCTAAATACAATTGTAGAATTTAAAATGATTGATTTTAGTGTTTTATTTAATTAATTTAGACAAAATTGTATAGAATTTTAACATTGGTCATTTATCGGCCATAAAAATAAAGTAATTATTAGCTTATCAGTAATAGCCAGAATTTTTATTTTGGTGAATCCCTAATTTTGATGATAAATGTTTATATTGCTCCATTTAACAATGCATAATAAAAAAAAATTAAAAAAAAGAATGTTACCTACATTAATTTTTATTTCAACATACAGGGAGTGCAGAATTATTAGGCAAATGAGTATTTTGACCACATCATCCTCGTTATGCATGTTGTCTTACTCCAAGCTGTATAGGCTGGAAAGCCTACTACCAATTAAGCATATTAGGTGATGTGCATCTCTGTAATGAGAAGGGGTGTGGTCTAATGACATCAACACCCTATATCAGGTGTGCATAATTATTAGGCAACTTCCTTTCCTTTGGCAAAATGGGTCAAAAGAAGGACTTGACAGGCTCAGAAAAGTCAAAAATAGTGAGATATATTGCAGAGGGATGCAGCAGTCTTAAAATAGCCAAGCTTCTGAAGCGTGATCATCGAACAATCAAGCGTTTCATTCAAAATAGTCAACAGGGTCGCAAGAAGCGTGTGGAAAAACCAAGGCGCAAAATAACTGCCCGTGAACTGAGAAAAGTCAAGCGTGCAGCTGCCAAGATGCCACTTGCCACCAGTTTGGCCATATTTCAGAGCTGCAACATCACTGGAGTGCCCAAAAGCACAAGGTGTGCAATACTCAGAGACATGGCCAAGGTAAGAAAGGCAGAAAGTCGACCACCACTGAACAAGACACACAAGCTGAAACGTCAAGACTGGGCCAAGAAATATCTCAAGACTGATTTTTCTAAGGTTTTATGGACTGATGAAATGAGAGTGAGTCTTGATGGGCCAGATGGATGGGCCCGTGGCTGGATTGGTAAAGGGCAGAGAGCTCCAGTCCGACTCAGACGCCAGCAAGGTGGAGGTGGAGTACTGGTTTGGGCTGGTATCATCAAAGATGAGCTTGTGGGGCCTTTTCGGGTTGAGGATGGAGTCAAGCTCAACTCCCAGTCCTACTGCCAGTTTCTGGAAGACACCTTCAGGCAGTGGTACAGGAAGAAGTCTGCATCCTTCAAGAAAAACATGATTTTCATGCAGGACAATGCTCCATCACACGCGTCCAAGTACTCCACAGCGTGGCTGGCAAGAAAGGGTATAAAAGAAGAAAATCTAATGATATGGCCTCCTTGTTCACCTGATCTGAACCCCATTGAGAACCTGTGGTCCATCATCAAATGTGCGATTTACAAGGAGGGAAAACAGTACACCTCTCTGAACAGTGTCTGGGAGGCTGTGGTTGCTGCTGCACGCAATGTTGATGGTGAACAGATCAAAACACTGACAGAATCCATGGATGGCAGGCTTTTGAGTGTCCTTGCAAAGAAAGGTGGCTATATTGGTCACTGATTTGTTTTTGAATGTCAGAAATGTATATTTGTGAATGTTGAGATGTTATATTGGTTTCACTGGTAAAAATAAATAATTGAAATGGGTATAAATTTGTTTTTTGTTAAGTTGCCTAATAATTATGCACAGTAATAGTCACCTGCACACACAGATATCCCCCTAAAATAGCTAAAACTAAAAACTACTTAAAATATTGATACAAAAATATTCAGCTTTGATATTGAGTTTTTTTGTGTTCATTGAGAACATGGTTGTTGTTCAATAATAAAATGAATCCTCAAAAATACAACTTGCCTAATAATTCTGCACTCCCTGTATTATTTGTAATACATTAAAAATGACAACATTTCTAAGTGATTATTTTGAAAGTTTTTTTTTTCCATTATTTCTATACTATTATTTTTACTTTTATAATTTCTCATTTTCGTTTTGTCATAATTTTTTTTATTTCAGCTTTATTTCAATTAATTAAAATGATTTAATATTAATACATTTAATTAATATAAATTACAACACTGAATTGGAATGGATTCATAATTAATGATTCATGAATCAGACAGTTTGAACTGATTCATAAAAATTAATCAGACTTAACAACTCTATAAAAAAAACTGTTTTGACTATAATGCTCTTATACTTGTGGGAAAAGGAAGGATTGTGAATCTAGTCTAATAACAGGCTCTGTTTATAGGAAACTTAAAGGTGATATCCATGACATTGCTTAATTTTAAATTGCCAGCAAATTCCTCACGAATATATTGTGAATATTCAGTACATCACCCAGCTCTCTGTAGTCCCCATTATTTAGTATTTTATTGCATTAAGGTCTACATATTTTATATGTCAACCATTTGTAAAACATTTGTTAAATTCAACCCCAGCTGACGACTGTTGATTGTACAGTGTTGCCCTGAGCGATGTGCACATACCCATGAATAATAGGCTATTTACCATCTCTCTGCTAATGAGGTCCAAAGCATTAAACATAGAATGCAGGAGGAGGAGCTCAGACTTGCCATAACTCATATTGCTTGGCATAAAACAGAGCTTAATAACTTCCTCTCTTTAATGCAAGGAATGTAACATCATTTCTTATGAACCAAATCTGTTTTCACTAAGCTTCAGGTCGACTGCCCCTTTAATCTAAACATGCTCTAAGACTTTTTTAATTTATCAATCTAAGACAAGCTCAAAGAATTCATCAATTGTCCCCTAAAGCGCTTTGACATTTTACTGAAGTCTTTTGAATCTGCCTGTGAGAGATCCCTATCAAGTAGCTTGATGTTTTTTTTTCTGTGTTTACATATGGTTTGAATCTAATTAGCTTATGATGCAGAAGCTTAATGTGAATGTTGCATTACTGCTATGAATTTTGCTGTAACTCACCAATACCAGGTGTTGACGCGGCAGTCGAGTGGCTCCAGTCGCTCCAGATACCTGCCTTCTTCGAGCCGTAGATGCCCACTGGGTTGCAGCGTACTTGGACAAAATACACAGTACCGGCTCTGAGACCCGCTAACCGACATGATGTTTGGTTCCCAGCATCATCTATCACCTTAGGGGAAATAGAAAATAAATAACTAAGAATAACATTTTAAGTATGTGCACTAGACATTATATATGGGAAGATTTGGTTAAAGCTGTTCACCCAAAAATGTAAATTTTGCAATTAATTTTTCACATTCATGTCATTCCAAAACTATAACTTTCTTGTGCAAAGCTATCATAATAGAGGTCTATACGACTAGCTTCTGAAGGTTTCTGTGAAGAACAGATTTCCCCTCCAGTGAGCTGTTAACTGCTGGATCATTCAGTGAGTTGAATCAATCAGATTAGTGAACGAATCATTCAGTCAAACAAAGCTATCTTATGACTCCAGAAGACTATAAAATGTCATATGGACTACCTTTACGAATCAGTATGCCATTTTGGAGTTAGGAAAAGAGTGTGCAGGAGATTCCTCAAATTCTCATTTTTTGTTCCACAAAATGAGGCTGATTTAGGGTACGTTTAACGATGCACTAAAAACGGAAAAGTTTTTCTTTTTCCTTTGTTTTTCACGTACAGACAACAACATTGCCAAAATGATCCTCGTTCACACAGATCCCTGAAAACGACTAAAAATGCTGTATTATTCATGCCAGGCCAGTAGTTGGTGATGTTGCTTTGTAAAGAAACAGTACCGTTTTCAAAAACTTGCACTTTGAAACCTGGGCTGAATCCGAAATCGCCCCCTATACCCTCAAATTGGGCATTATTTGAGGGGACAGCCATTTGTAGTGGTGTCCGAAACCAAAGTGGATGTTATCGAGTTCACTCATTCAATCCCACATTGCACCGCTATAACTAGTGTACAGCCAATGTATGCTCAACGGCTGTCCGAATTCACTCACTCGTTTTCATTCACTCCTTCAAGTATTAGTGGACTAACATATGGAATAGTGATCGAGGGTTTAGGGGGTGATTTCGGATTCAGCCCTGTTTTCAAAAGTTTGTGTTTTCAGGCCCCCAAAACACTGTTGTCGTGTAAATGAACGGCCAAAATGCATAAAAAGTTTTACTTTAGTTGAAAATGGTGTTGTGTAAACTGCCCCTAACTAATAACAGAATATACATTTTGGGGTGAACTATCCCTTGAAATCAGGGGTGTCCTATCCTGCTCCTAGAGGGAAACTTTCCTGCAACGATTAGCTCCAACACCTGCTTGGAAGTTTGGAAGTGCTGTCATGCCATGTCATAATTACCGTAACAATTCTGAATTGTAAAAAGCCTTTACATGCTTGTAGAACTTGTAATTACAATGTGTAAACTCTTAATTTTCTGAGAGCTTCAACTTATACCACCTGACTACTGCAGATAAAAGGTGTTTTCGACTTGAAGCAGTGCTGTACAGACTAATTGGTGTATGACATATGGATCTATATTTACAGTAATTATGACATGGCGTGAACACAGCATAAAGACCTTGATTACCTGGTTCAGGTGTGATTTTAATTAGGCTGAACAAGTACTTACTTTGCAAGACTTATGAATGTGAATGAATGTGTGTAGTATTAATGTAATCTGGACGTACTACATTCACCATGTTGTCACTGTCATGTGACCTACCAGCGTCAGTTGCTTCACCGCCATTCACAAATTCTCTCCCGTGGCCTTATGTGATAGTAAAGTGTCCATCGTATGCACACTTCAGAATCTTGCCGGAAATAGTAGGTCATCCGGGTACTTCCTGTCTACTGTTTTATGAGTACTGTGAATTCGGACATGCTTCTTTAGTCATACTTTTTTTGCCTACTATATAGGGAAGTACATGGTTACAGATGCAGTCTTACTCTGCTGGAAGGTGGCCATCCAGAAGCAGAATTAGGCAACCCTGCTTTAAATTTTGTTTTCTTTTGGACTAAACCAGGGCTGTCCAATCCTGCTCCACACTCTTAAAAACAAAACAAAAGTTCTTTATTGGCATCAATGCTTCCATTAAGAACCTTTAACATTTATTGAACCTTTGCACAAAAGATTCTATATAGTGCAAAAAGCTTCTTTAGATTCAAATGTTCTTCACACAAAGAAAAAAAGGTTCCTTTAAGAACTGTTCACTGAAATATTCAAATACCTGCCCAATGCCTATAACCTTCTAGTAATCCTGAAGACCTTGATTAGCTTGTTCAGGTCTGTTTGAATAGGGTTGGAGCAAAACTCTGCAGGAAATAGTATCTTGAGGGCCAGTGTTGATAACCCCTGTTCTATGGCATCACTGTGAAAACCTGAAACCATTATATTCAATAGTGCAGAGTATAGCTTCAACCAGGGTTGCTAGGTCCAATGGCCAGTCAAAAGTAGCCCAAAAATAGCCCAAAGCGATTTTTCTCCAACGGGCAAAATCGAACACGCCGAATTCTCCACTGAATTTGTATGTCTGGGGGGTGTTGGAACACCGAAATCGTACTGGGGTGGAAATCAATCCACGGAAACGTAGTCAAATTCCATGGGAAAACCACAGACTTGCCAACACTGGCTTCAACCCCAATTAAACACACCTGAACCAGCTAATCTTAAAGGATTACCAGAAACTTCCAGGCAGGTGTGTTGGGGCATGTTGGAGCTAAACTCTGCAGGACGATGGCCCTCCAGGAGCAGGATTGGACACCGTTGGACAAAACCTTCCAACCATACCTTCCATTCGTCGCTCTCCTCCACGCGGTATCGTATCTGATACTTGGCCTGAAACAGGTAGTCTTTCAGGGCAGGAGGACTGCCCCAACATACACTTAACTGATCTTCCAAATCTCCAACGCGGCTCACAAGGACATCAGGAGGCGGATCTGTAGTTACTGAACAGAAATGTTTTACATTATCTAACACTGACTGTGAAAATTTTGTTTCAGAACTGTTGATTACCCAAATATGGTAAAATTACAAGAGCTAATTTTCAAGTTCCCTTCAAAGAGTTGAAAACTAGCTGCTTGTAATTGAATCTCCCAATAAACCTTGATCGCTGCTCATTAGCTAGATGATATTTTGCCGCTGCAAATGTAATCTCCCATTTCCATTGATGTTTGCGATTGGATGTGCTCCACTGATATGTTTTTTAATCAAGCTTGCCTTTAGGGCAAAGCCAATCATGGAGAATTCCAGAGCTTATTGTTTCAGAAGATGAGGAAATGAGGACTTGAAGATGGTGAAGTAATGTCTTTGCTTTTCTCTGCAAAAAGTGCTGATAGATGGATGTAATTTAATTGTGATTAATTCAATTAATTTATTGGTATGTCAAAAAAGTAATTTGTCAAGTAATATTTGTCAAATAATGCATTTTAACCAATTGCCAACAGACTTTCAGCTGCCCGTTGACCTTCAAACTTCTATTTTCACGAGTTGCCTTTTGGAAGCGTTTCAGCTGTTGGAAAGTGCTTTTACAGTCTGTAAAAATCTATTCTCTCAGAAGAGTGTGTGCGCACCATATGCGAGACGTTCAGATGGTTTTGTGCATCTATGTGTGAGTTGGGAATCGTAATCCCAAGTCACCTTGATCCCAGCATCCAGTTTTCCATCAAACAAGCATATTTTAGTCCTACTTACCTACATCTAAAATGTCTAAGGTGACCACATCAGAAGTGGCAGAGCCGAGCTGATTGGACGCATCCACCCAGACTTCATATGGTGTAAAAATGGCAAGGTCGCGTGGAACGTAGCACATATACGGCTGTCCCGTGTAGTCGTCGCAGTCTTTTTCTTTACCGTACCATCTAGATGGTCGTCAAAATGGAAAAGTTGCATACTGAAAGGGATTTTTGCAAAAAAAAATGTGGCAGTATAAAGTTTTTTTGGTGTCAAAATCTCACTTTAGTTTGTATTTGAGGACGTATTTGGTATTGATGAATGTTTCTCCTGGACTCCCTGGACTCCATCTACAGCTGAGATCTTTGGTGTTTCGTGACCAGCATGTCAGGTTGACGGGTTTCTCAGGGGGTACTGTAAATCAAATTAAAATGAAAAGAAGCATGAATATTCAAAAACACATGGGAAAAAAACACCAAAACTTGTTCACACACTCACAGCCGACATAAATACACGATCCGGCTAACACTTCTCCGTTGCTTCGGTGGCAAACCAGGTTGTCTCCTGACTGCTGCAAAGAGCCATTGAGTTGATGAAGTGTGACACTTGATTCGGTTGGGCTCAGGACTCTGTAAGTGTTTCTCGCCAAGCGTCTCCCATTCAGCGTCCAGTACAAGGATCTAGCTGTTATTTCCAACTCGGCACTAACGGTGCACACTGCAGTCAAGCTCGAGCCGATGTGAAGCACTGGATCCTGGGGGGATATGACAGCCAAGTCTGGGGGTCAGAAGAAGAGGAGACTTCATGATTCCAGCAATTTTACAACTGGATTTATGACCGGCAGTTGGAAAGGTTGCACAAGGTCATTTTTCAGCATCTTAAGTGGTTTCCCATCTTGTAAATATTCGTCTTGTGTGTCCACTGAGCTCATATTTATTCATGTTTAAGATACATTTTTGGAGGGAACAATGGCTGGGTTTGAAAAGCTACTACTGGCCTTAAGGGAAAACAAGTGTTGATGTGGATCATTTCTGCTCCTGGTGGGAGGCGGACAAGCTCTTTAACGTGCCATTGGACTCTAAGGAACATTAAAGAGTTAGGAAACAACTATAGTACTTATTGGACGATTTTTCTCCTTGAGAAATGTTAGGAAATACTGACCAATGAAACTGGTGAATAAACAACTTTATTCACAATTATATTCAATTTAGTACACAGTTTCTATCGCTTCTGTTTGGTCAAAACACCGAAAGTGGAGGATGATTATTTTTGTTGCATAGCAACGTTGTTATATCATGGACTATATCTTCCAGGAAGGATGCGTAAATTACTGAGTTGTATTTTATTAAAAAAAAACCTTGTCATTAATAATTGTATTATGAGGCAACTATTTTATAAAAGCAATATTGCACTGCAGGACGAGCTGTTTTGTATATAACACGACCTATTTTACCTTATGTTCTTCTGTTTTTTAGTGAACACTGTTATTCTAAACTATTATCTATTTTATTATCTTAATATATCGTCTCTTTGCACACATTTACCATGGTAACTACAGTTTCTTCCAAATACAATTAGCATTAGTGCTGTAAACGAGGTCGCCTTCAAACAGCATGAAAAGCTTTCTGTCATTAAGTTGTATTTGTTATGATAAAATTGCCACTGTTTAAAGTAATAATTCTTAATTAACTATAGTATTTTAGCGTGAACTAAGGAAAATGTAACCTCTTAATTGACATTCCCTTGAGTAGAGATTAAAATGAAAACATAAACACCTCAAAAAATGACCTTTAAATAAAGATGAAGTTTGTAGACGTCTTCTTAAATGGCTTCAAAATAAACTTTAAATATATCTGAAATTGTACTTACGTGCTGTGAGCGCATATGGAAGAAACGCAACAAAAAACAACATAATGACTGAAATTGTCATTTCTCTGTCGCGCGCGCTCTCAACTCGATTCTTGCCATGGTGATGGGAGCGCGCGTACGCATAATCCATTCTCCTTCACATAAACTGCACAAAAATAAAAGCCTTAATCATCAGAAAGCTTCGTAAAAATCATTGCTGGTTCTGAAAAGCACCATTATGCGGAGAGGACGTTCAGATTCACCTTCACTCTCAATTTTAGAGAAGAATCAATATAGTGAACGCCTCAAAAGCTGAAAAAGTTGATTCTTCTGAAGCTCCTCCCATGTCTTACCACACAGCCACAAGTCATTATTAGTAGGGCATCTGCAGCCAGTGTTTTCTTTACTCTTTTGTATGCCAATTTGGAAAATAATGAAATAAACCCTTTCCAAAAGTGTCAGCTATTCATCACATAATCATTATTTTGCAAGGCTATAATCATTATCTGCAATACATAGTTTATTATGGGCTGTTTTTTTTACACTGCAAATCCACACCCATGCTGCTTTAATATGAATTGTGTAATTGCTGAATAGTTAACAAATAGCCCTAGGCTATAATTTAGAGATTATACATTAATTTATAACCATAAATCTATTTAAAATGTTTAAATAAGGATTAGACTTTAGAGCTTTTTAACTCATGCATATTTTCTTAGCACATGTGAGCACATATATTTTAATCATTTATGTATATTTTGGATAGATTACAAACCCCTGGTCACTGCTGATAGGAAACAAAAAACACTGTAAAAAAAAAAAAAAAAAAAAAAAAAAAATATATATATATATATATATATATATATATATATGATCAATAAGTTATGAGAACGTTACGTATTTTATTTACATTGCTTTAACTCATCAAAACAAGTCTTTTTTCAATGGCCAGTTTAATAAACATCCAAGTTGATTGTACTTAAAAAGGCATTCAAGGCAGCAACTTTTTATACAGTGAATATTGTTCAGCTCAAGTCAAGTAACATAACACTTTTTTTTTTAAATCAGGCAATTATGAGGAAAAATGTATTCGTAATCTAAGAATAAATGCATACTTATTTTTAAATTAAAAATTAAAATGTAAATAATGTAATTTTTATATATAGGCTAATGTAAATATAAATAATAATGTGTGTGTGTGTGTGTGTGTTAATATTAAAAATAATATAAAATACAATTTTAGGGAGTTAAATCCACATATTGTTCCTTTTTTTTTATTTAAGTTCCTTTGCTAATTGCAATTTAAACTTCATTAGAACTTAATAATTTCATGTGATAGAAATACAAATATTTTTTGGTTGCTTTTATTTACAATAATAATAAACTAGAAATATTTTCCCCTGTAGGCTATGCTATGTTCTTTCTTTCCACTCCCGATCTGCTGCAATGCAATGCATTGCACGGAGACGCGCAGCGCGTGCGTGATGATGTGAGGAGTGACGACACGGCGCATCAAAGGCACGAGATCGCCGAGGCTGATAGAGCCCGAAACGAAGCAGCAGCAACGGCAGGGACAGGTCGAGACGCACCGAACCGACCGCAGACGCGCCAGTGCACCGAATCCTGCGAATAAAAGATGCTCCAGTTCGGCGACAGGGTGCGCGGCGTTTCCGCGCTCGTCTCTCTGATTCTGGTGGCGTTGGCGGCGGCATCATCTGATCTGTTTGACAACCAACTGGGCGATATCAATTACTGCAAAAAGCAATGCCAGATGTCCATCAAAAACAAAAGCCCCGCCAAAGTAAGTGCCACGTACCAGATGCTTCTGCAGTATATTGTAACGGCCTGTGGGAAAAAAAATGATGTGATTTTTGCATTTACTAGTGGTTCATCACAGCCGCAGCCATTTGCGGATGTGAATAAATAAAGCCGTTTTGCAATTGAAAATATGCGAGATGCAATCAAACCTTCATTTTGACACAAAACTGTTCTGCGCAAAGACACTGCGCAAAGATGGGAGCATTATTTGGCAGCACCCCGAGCCAATTCTTAATCGATTAATGGATTTCTGTGTCCTAGTTCTTGGCACCGCATGGAAACGTTACTTTGTATCCAGCAAGAACAGGCCGAGAATGATGCTTTATGACGCATGGGATTTTAACGGTCAATATGTAGACACAGACGCTGTCTGGCCGTACCTGTCAGTCGGATGCGTTTAAAGGGCAACGAGCATTCTAAATGCGCAAAACGGAACGCGCCAATAGAATTCTCGCCGAAGCACGCGAGCACATTCTCATTGTTTGATGATGGCCCGTAAACCCTTGTAAAGACGTGGGTTGATATTAGCTCGATATCCGAGGGCGATGTCATTCTATTATAATCGTTTAGATTTAAATGTGTTCAGAAACTGAGATGGAATCCTTATTTTCCCTGCAGCCTGCACCACTTTAGTGAAGGGTCGTTTGTAGTGATGAGAATTGATTTGAACGATTCTCATTATTATCAACTCAAGTTGCTTTTACTGCCCTAAAAATACGAGATAATTTCAAATATCAACAGAACAGTTCTGTTTAGTATTGCAAAAGGTGTGTCAAATAGATTTTGAATGACTTACTGTTTAAAAGTGGGCCTTTAAAGGCACAATATGTAAGATTTTGGATTAAAATATCCAAAAACCACTAGAACAATGTTATATATTTTGTTGACTTGTGTACTTGCATTATCCCAAATGTTTCCAAGAATATTTAAATCCAGAGAAATAAGCAACTTTAACCAGTACACGTATCTGTGCATCGCCTGTCAGTGACATCATATCCACGTTACTCTCGATTTCTGGTTTTATTTTGTAGAAACCATGGAAACACCAAAGACCCTTTAATATATTATGTGTTTTATTAGACAGGTGAGCAACTGTTTGGATACATATATTGACAGAAAACTAATCATTGTTATATAGCTCAACACAGTTAGTCTTATTGTTTAAATCTTGTTTTCTTGATTTACCACGGGTACCATGTTTTACCATGCCTAATATCGATCCGCTTACTGCAGTGTGCAACAAGTACTCATAGTAGCTGCCGAGCGAACGTACATTGTAACATATAACTAAACATAACTAAAATGTCTCAAATGTGACCCTGGACCACAAAACCAGCCATAAGTTGCACGGGTATATTTGTGGCAATAGCCAACAATACATTGTATAGGTCAAAATTATAGATTTTTTCTTTTATACCAAAAATCATTAGGATATTAAGTAAAGATCATGTTCCATGAAGATATTTTGTACATTTCCTACCATATATATATATATATATATATATATATATATATATATATTGCTAAGGACTTCATTTGGACAACTTTAAAGGCAATTTTCTCAATATTTAGATTTTTTTTTGCACCCTCAGATTCCAGATTTTCAAATAGTTGTATCTCGGCCAAATATTGTCCTAACCTAACAAACCAAAACTACTGTGGTCATGATGATGTTTTTGATTCACTAAAAAGAACCGGCACATAAGAGTCATTCGTCTGTGAGTTTGAAAAAATTGAAGCGAAGAAGCTTCTCATCCATATTCGTTTGTGAATGAGTCGTTTGTTTGTTTGTGAAAGTGTTCAAGTGAATTAATCACTCTTTTTCAGGAGTGTCTCACTGTTTTTTAATGAATCTCTTTGATAGAATAATTTGAGGACTCACTCATGCTACAAATCAGTGCGACGAAGATTCACTGAATGAATAAGTGAACCCCCCTCTTTTAGAGAATCAAAATATAGTCACAAAGATTAATTAAAAATTCTTACCTTGCGTTCACCTCAGCAGTTAAAATCAACTGTGCGATATTTTTTAAATCTTTGAGCTTTTTTTTTTATTTATAGCTTAATAAAGCTATACATATTCCTATATATATAAATATAAAATTGTAAATTCTGGAGTAACCTGTGATATTGTGCCTCACTGAAGGTCACTGCAGGGTCAGGTGACTTCTGTAACTCTAAAGGTCATGAGTCAACCGTGCATTGATTTAAGTCATCTCACTTTGCCCTTCCATCTTCAAACCTCAACCATTGCTCTGCTATAATCAATTCTCGATTCTTATACCATTCAGAAAATCACTGGCATGTCGCATCTTGCATAATTACTTTCAATGATTTTTGCATAAAAAGGTCCATTTACAGCACCTCCATATAACCACCAAACATCAATTAAACTGATTCTTGGAATTACATATTACTGTACAAAAGGATTCATTCTGAATGAAGTCTTTACCTTGTCCCTACAGGACTCCATCATGAATGCCTGTCACCGTGGCTGTCGGCTCTACTCCATCTGCCAGTTTGTGAATGGAAATACAGGCATCAATACCAGCAAGGAAGAGTGCCAAGGAGGTACGACCTATTTTGACCAGTTTTGGGAAGTAGCAACCATATTAACTTAAAGGGATAGTTCACCCAAAAAATGAAAATTACCACATGATTTACTCACCCTCAAGTCATCCTAGGTGTATATGACATTCTTCTTTCAAACGAATACAATTGGAGTTATATTAAAATTCGAATTTTAGGCTCCCATTCACTGCCATTATAAAGCTTGGAAGAGCCAGGACATTTTTTAATATAACTCCGATTGTATTTGTCTGAAAGAAGAATGTCATATACACCTAGGATGAATTGAGGGTGAGTAAATCATGGGCTAATTTTCATTTTTGGGTGAACTATCCCTTTAACTACAGCATTGGAACGTCCAGATCATTCTAGTGAATTGGTTCGTTCAGACAGTAACAGATTTAAAAACAAATTATTTACTGATTTGACTCCCTGCACTATGATTCAGACTTTTTTGTATTTAGTATTAGTTACCTGTGCAAGTTTGATATTGTCATTCAATCATTTATTCATTTTGTACTAGCAAAAATATGACTATGCTTAAATAGTTATTTATTCATTTATAAGTAGCCTAACTTCAGCTTTTTGTTAGCAGCTTGTAGGGTAGCTAACTACTTCAAATTACCATTAGCTTGTAGCTTTCTAAGCTACAGTTTCAAAGTAGCTTCACCAACACTGTTAATGACCTATTTAAAGATACAGTCACATTAGCGAAATTTTGCAGTAAAAAGGTCCATTGTCAATAGTGTAGCAATGTATGAAGCACTTTAAGTTCTATTTTTCTGACCAAAATCGCTTGAACAGTGGGTCAATGGCATGACATACATATTTTTGTGTCCAAGTGCATTATTTCCTTTTAAAATATGATAAATTCATGACACACATCACTTTATTCTATAAAACCTATTTAGTTTGAATTCATTTTTAGTACATTTAAATAATACATATTATTTTATGTTTTATTATCTTAAACCCCCAAAATGTCAGGTGGTCTAACTGTCCGAACAAATGAACAGTCTAAGAAAACTATTTTAAATGGTGTCTAAAAACGAAGTACTATGGCGTTTGAAGGTTTGAAACCTTACAAAAAGAAATATTATAAATATCAGTAGTTTTAAAGCTATTGAGATCACTGAAAAACCTCTGTCCAGCAATTTGTATATTCTCATATGTCAGGGTGGCACAAGGTAATAACAATAAACATGATAATGCATCATCCAGAGAAGCTCAACTGATCCTTGTAACAGAGTGAAAAGGTTTGTAGATCTCTCTCAAATACTGGGAAAAACTGCTTTCAAGTATGGGTAGGTTGGTTCCCTTTCCATGTCAGGTGGTACAACTATAGTATACTGTATACATACAACTCTTTGGGTTGTATCGCCTGACATAAAAGCACTCAAAAAATGAATTTAAACACTGTTAGGAAAAAAAAAAAGGTACATTGTCTGTTGTCAGTAGTGAAGCACAACTCAAACAGAAGTCACTTTCAAACCAATCAGTTTTCAACGATGGCAAATTTGCATGACGAACTTGATCCCGTCTGCATGGGGAAATCTGAAAAAGTGTGGATTCGTATTGAAATGCCTGAATTTCGCTGCAAAAATTCACCAATGGTAAATGTGACCTCACCTTAAGTCCCTATTTTTCTGAGCGAAATCTCTTGAACACGTGTTGTAATTATGATTCCAGCACTTGTAGTTACAAATGTCCCAGGAGGACTTGAATGCAGCTTAAAGGTGCGGTCACATTAGTGAAAGTTTGCAGACAAAAATGGTCCATTGTCTATTGTCAGTAGTGCGATGTATGAAGCATAGCTCTCACAGAGCTCAATTTCAAACCAAGCAGTTTTCTATTGGTCAGTGCGGTAAATTTGCATGACCAAATCGATCCTGTTGCAAAATCTGTGTGGGGAATTCTTTCGCTTTCATGTGAAATTCCAGATACAGCGAATTCCAAATATGACTGGATTTCACCTGTGAAAATTTGCCCGAAAAACAGTAAATGTCTCTTAAACACATGTCAAGTGTTTCCATTGCTTGTAAGTTCAAACTTCCCAGGAGGACTTTAAGAACCACTAAGATATATCAGACTGCTGTATGCTAGTACAAATTTAAAGCAAGAAAAACGATCGTTTTAAATGCGTTCATGAACATTTGACGCCGCTACTGTTTGGGAATGAAGTGCCGCATATCCCAAGGACATATACTATAGAGTGTGCAGACAGGCTGATAGCACTCATTTTTATCTGGAGATGGTATTGTGTGCTAGTGGCAAACAGAGCTGTCTGTGGGAAGCTGCAAGGCATGAGGGAAGCTGTTTTATTGAAAATCAATCCTGCACTTTCTGGTGCGGGCGGCTGCTGCTCAGATGTTTGTTGATATTGATGACTGCTTGACCGTGGGGAGGGTTGAATGGAGATGGAGCCGCCTGACAGGTATCGTTTGTGTGTGTGCAGCATGCCAGGAGGCCTACAGTAAACTGCTGGAGCAGGAGGCCTGCAGCACGGGGTGTGCCAGCCAACCCGCTGAGCCGGAGATCAAACGGAGAAAGGTAAGATTCTCGGTTGTTTCCTTTTGGGCTTGCGTTGATGTTTTGACCTCTCTATCAAACTCGACAAAAATGCTCTCGGCTTGATCTGCAGCTCAAGGCCCTGACCAACCGGCCCAAGCCCATCTCTGTAATGGATGCTGTGTCTAGCTGGTGCAATGACATTGTCAGTTCTGCCCAGAGCTTCATTTCTTCCACCTGGACCTTCTACCTGCAGGCTGATGATGGGAAGGTCGTGGTGTTCCAGGTTAGTCCATCGGCGTCTCTGCTCTTCTGAGTAGACTTGATGTTGTGGTTCTTAACTGGTTTTGCTTACGGGCCAAGATTTTACATTGGATCCTATTGTTTATTTAACAAAATTCAACAAACATTTCCTGAAAATAGAACACTGATTTATTACCTATTTATTATTAGTCTTATTTAAATATATTTTAAATTAGCTTTTATTTTTGTATTTTAAATTTTATTTTGTTTTAACTTTTAAGTTTTATTGTTTTTTATACAGGAGTGGGCGTGTTTGTACTTTTATTTACTTTTGTTTTATAAAAAATATTCAATCAACTAATCACAAACTATGCATCATTTGAAAACTTAAACACTAAAGATTCATATTCTGAACTTGTTTTTGCAATAAATACACCAGAGAGGAAAGGGATAAATGAAATGCTAAAGGACCGGCCATGTAAACATGAACAAATTAAACGCAGTACTAGAGGTCGAACGATAGTGGATTTTACCGATACCGATAACTAGGTTGGACCGCACTTGCCGATAACCGATTAATCAACTGATATTTTAAAATGGATACTAGATAAAAATTAAAAAATTAAAAAATTCAACCATAACCCTCTAAGTAAAACAGTGCTGAAACCATGAAAATGTGCTAAATGAAATGCATATGTAAATATGAATATATTAAAATGAGAAGTTCTAAGAGAACACATTTTTACAGAAAATAATTTAAACATTAAAATAATATTATAAATAAATGTTTCTTTAGCTATAACCTAGAAACATGTACATTTTATAGGTAACACTTTGCAAGTCCCATTTCTTAACATGGATGTATTAGCTAGCTTACATGAACGATATGCATTATGCAATATACATTTTACAGCATGTATTAATATTTGAGCAATACAATTGTACCTTGATCATTCATGTTAGTTCATAGTGCATTAACATAGTGAGTTTAACAGATCAAATAAAAATTAAAACTCAATTTAAAAATGTATACAATACTTCTACAGCATTTATTAACCTTAATGTTACAAATGGAATCTTATTGTAAAGTGTTACCATTTCATATAAATCCAAACAGTCTGCTTTTTTAGAACACTTGACGATTATCTAATCAAAATAACTAAATATGTAACTACTGAAATCGAATGCGTTTCTGATTTGTTTATATTTCTGTCGGCTGCATGACGATACAGTTTGCTTTCTCACATCACTATAGTTGTTACATTGTTTTAACTGCTTGAGGTACTGCTAATGTTAGCATCCTCTCAGCCTCGACGACAAAGTACATACATACTGCTTTTCTTTACCTGCTAATGCAGCATCTAGTCAACAAATTCATTACTTTATTATGATTTGGCAACATGTACTGAAGTGTTCTGTGTTTATACCGTTTCCATGTCAGTGTTTTAAACGCACATCTGATGTGTCAGCGCTCTCTGTGCAGCGTGTGCTTTCCGTGCAGCGCGCAGCCTCACGTGTCAATATAAACATTGTCAGTGATAGTTTTTATTTCGCCTCTAGAGGCCACTCTCGTGCTATATAATGCCAGCAGACCCTTCTCAGAGCTCTCGTACTGTGTAGCGACAGCGCACCCTTCTCAACCACTCCAGCAACGGAAAACTATCGGTATAGATTTTTGCCGATAACCGATTGTTCCACCAATCAGCTACCTGTGCCGATTAATCGGCAAAACCGATTAATCGGTCGACCTCTACGCAGTACTCATCTTTCATCTCCTATCGTGCAGATCAGATCGAACAAAGCCAAGAAACACCAGCATACATTTCAATGTAAGAGTCCACTCTTCAAAATGCATCCCACTTTTTAATCCAAAACAATGAAAAAAATAGGGGAAAAAACATGAGCATGAGCGTTTTGAGTTGGAGTAATCAATCATGTCCATTTTCAATGAAATATCGATTCTAATCCGTATTTTCTCACATGTACTTGTGAGATTTGGACTCTTGGGCTTAATTTGAGCCCTCCCTGGTCTCTCCTTCAATCACAGGCGTTTGGGCGACTCAATATATCCAGGAAGCGCATTACAGGCTTGGCGAGGTGTCAATCATAGCACCCGTGGTTTTCGTTGGATAAAGCGCGCTTCTGTCAATTTACCACACACACCTTAGCGCAGCTTGCTGACTGTATGACACACAGTTCTTATCAACTAAATGAGTTTTTTACACTTTGTAAATTCTGTAAATAGTTGCTTTAGTTTTTCAGTAACTGTATATCCATTATAATTAGCACTTTATTGCAGATTTATTTGAATGAAAAACTACTCTTTACAATTACAAACATTCTGAAATAAATGGCCTTTTTGAAAGGACGCCTAGACTTTTCTTGACATAAAAGCTTACAGAAGCTACATTTTTGAGAGTATCATCCTCAAATTTGAATCAAAACATGATCAGACATTCAGTTTTATATTTAGGTTATTTTCAGGCCTTTAACATTAAAGTCTCATCCATTTTTCCCTAACTGAATTTAAAAGTCACTTACATGTATATTTTACCTTGTTTTACTCTGTTCCTATACTACTTCGAGTTATTATGACTCTTGGGTAACAAAATTTCAATGTGTCTAGTTTAAAAATTTTTTATGAATATAGACCATAGGGTTTAAAAGCTACAGACATTTTTATTTGGGTATGTCGTTTTCAGAAAATTCTCAAAAATAGAAGCGCAAGTTAAGAGGTTAATTTAATTTATAATGTTTTCATTTTAATTTTTAATTTTTTAATTTTTTTTTTTTTTGAGATGCAAACACGCTTCTAGTCAACAGTTTTATTAATATGATTAATAAGCAAATATTATAATGAATATTTATTGAAACTTAAAATATTTAATGACACTTAATGAAACATTTAAAATAGTTTATTTTTAAACGCGTTAATTATTTAATATTTAGTTATTAACCTGACATAGACCAAACTCTTTCAAATGCTTCCTAAATGTCTTTTGAATTTCAAGGGTTTCATGCTCTTGGCGTTCACAAAACAAATAAATTAAGGATAAACAAGCCACTCAACCTCTGATGTTGGCAACAAAATATCTGGGAAGCATTTTCTGCTCCATTTCAAATGTTTTGAGTTTTATTATTTGCATTTAGCATTGTTTTTTCCTATCAGATCAGACCTGTGACCCATTTTGGGTTGCAACCCTCCAGTTGAGAACCACTGGTGTAGAAGATTCCACTAGTGATTCTCATATGCTCTTGGTTTCGAGATCTGGTATGTTTTACGAAGGTTGCGGTCACATCACTGTGGTATTGGGATCATATGAGCACAGGGGACTGGTTCTTCAAAGAACAACCAATGATGTTTAATCAGAAACCTTATTCTCCCTGGAGGTCATCCAGCTTTATCCATAGCCTAACATGTTTTGTGAGTTCCCTGCTGTTTCTAAACCAACTACAATCATTAGACAACCTCAAAATGGGTATGTAAATAAAGACAGTTCTTCACTTTAAACAAATAGAAATGTAGAATTTCATCATTACAAACTCATCCATGATTTTTCAGTTTAGTCGCAGCCTTAATGAATGCGCATTTAACGGCAGTGACAGGAGAAGAGGCGAGAGAAAACCTCCACAGCTGTCCTGCGGCAGGCCTAGCCTGTATTTAGCGGTCAGCTGGAAGACGGCCAGCCCAAGTGAAGGACTGACACGGGCCAGAGATTGCACAGAGGGTGAAAACCCACGGTTTTAGCGGTAGCATCACGCTACCTATCCATTAAATCGAGCATATGGAATTAGAACTTTGTAGAAATAGCGAGACTCAATTTCTGGAGGAAGTGGAGCACTAATGATGGCCTTTTTGCCTCGGGCGTCTAAACAGAGAAATGAAAACAGATTGTTTTTCAACAGACCTGCTGTGGTGTGCATTTTCACAGTTACGTGAACCATCACACAACTGGAATATAAATAGCATGGCATGAAAAACAGAATATGGAAGTTTGGGTGTGCTGGATTTTGAAAGTTTCCTGCATAAATGTGATTTATGTTATAATCTGTTTGATTTTTGTGAGGAACTAATGAAACACATCTTCGAAGAGAAGTCTAGAGGGAATTCTTGCACTTCAGAAAGAGTTTCCCCAAGTGCTTCCCACAGCACTTCACAAATTTCCCTGAAGTTTCATGTTGAAGAAATCCAATCACTAGCAAGGAGCATCGGTAGAAACCAAATGTAAAATTCTATATGAACCAGCTTATTCGGCTCTTTGATTGATGTATAAGGTTCTCCGGTGGAAGTTCTCCCAGTGCTGCATGACTGCTCTGGAACTTTTTTGGAATATCTGTAATGGTAGAATAGGTTTCATTTGAACATTTGCAGGAATACTTCAACAGCCAAATAAAATCATAAACCATTATTTTTAGACACATTTATACTGAATTATTCAAGAACATGCAGTGTGTTTGTAAATGGGAGTAGCACTATGCTTTTTTTTGCTTGTTATAGGGATAGTTCACCCAAAAATGAAAATTCTGTCATCAATTACTCACCCCCATGTCATTTTAAACCTGTAATCTTCGAAACACAAATTAACATATTTTTTATGAAATCTGAGAGATTTCTGTCTCTCCATTGAAAATGCAACTACCACTTTGACACTTCAAAAAGTTCATAAAGAGATCGTAAAACTAATCCATATGAATTGAGCGGTTCAGTCCAAATTTTCTAAAGAGCTTTTATTCACATATAAACACTGATCAGGGAACAAAAACAGAAGCTCAACCAAACCTGATTGATACACAAGAACAAACCTCTCGCAGAAGCTCAAACGTGCTGTGTAACACACAAGAATGAACCTCATTGGTTCTTGCTGAAGCTCAAACGTGCTCCGTACGTAACACACGAGAATGAACCTCATTGGTTCTTGCTGAAGCTCAAATGTGCTGCGTAACAGCTTCCATTGGTTTACCACATCTGATGTGTGAGTTGAATTCACTTTCTACAGAAAAGGTTAGTAAGCTAATTTTCCATACTAAAATCATGTTAACACACATTGTTTATGTCTTGTGGCTACACTATTGAAACGGTGAGTAAATACAGATTGGCCCACCAACCTTATCTTTCTGGAACCCAGATATTTGCCATTTTTATTCAAATTAAAAAAACATGTAAAAATCCCCCCATCCCCCAGATCTACGCTATGATCTGTAGCTTAGTTAAACATCAGTATCAGGCCGACATTTGACATTGGTTACACTGCAGTCTGGGCTTAATGTTTGTCTGTTCTGTTCAGGGTTTTAATGAGTCCCTCAGAGATAATCAACAGGAATCAGACTATTTCCTCCGAGCTGAAGGGTAAACGCGACTCGGTCGCTGAATAGCCACTGATTGGTGCAATGGATTTTTGTTTGGACGGAGGTCGGCCATCTTGTTTAAATTCAATGCAGACAGCCGCTACATGCGAAAAGACAAGTTTAGAGAAAGCAAGCAAATTCCTAATAAGGGAAATGGGATTGTTTACTATGAAGTCAACAATCTCTGCCTCCTCTTCTTGGCAGTCTCGTAAGCTGCATTGATCACCTTTGGCTAGTTCTGCGGTAATGCGTGACAGATGCACATCAGACCGCTTTCACTAATGGCAAGATTCCATTGGTCTGTGGCCAGTCAACATTAACTTCCTCAGATGTTCATTTTTCCCCCTTTGATTCTCATCCCTTGCGGACATCTGGATTCAATATTTTTGACAGCATCCCTTTCAATTAACGCAACTGTGAGGCTCAAGCTTTTTGCAGAGCTAAATTGCCCATACTATGTTGCATTTCATGACTTCATGTCTGTTTATGTAAAGAATTAGTTCACCCAAAAATGAAAATTCTGTACTCACCTTCATGTTGTTAAATCCATATGACGTTCTTTCCTCTGTGGAACACAATCAAAGATATTATTATGTACATGTGAATGTATAAAACAAGTCTTTTGGTGCCGGATCTTTTCAGTGAATTGGTTGATCCTGTTCACAAAACCAATCTCGGAAGCGTTTCCCAAAAGTGATGTTAACTAACTATGGTCACAAATTGCATTGTTAGCAAATCAGTGTTTCCAAAACCATTGTTCCAACGAACATTCGCAAAAAACACCGAAAAGTTCTCAGCCTCTGGTTAGAAGCAGTTTCTTGTTAATATGAGGTAGGGACAGATATGAACATTTTGGCCAATACCGATAATTCTTTATATTTGAAAGCTGATAACCGATATATTGACTATAAATCTAAATCCAAATTTTTTTATTATTTTTGAGAGCCTGATTACAAAAACAAGTCTCACCATTAACATTTCCCAAGCACACAATTATAATGTTCTCATTATAATTTTATGTAGCCTATATGACAGACTTGAGCTGCACGTTGCACTTAACAGTATTTTTCTTTTTTGAAGTGATTCCAATCATATTTCAAAACCATCATGGTGAACAGTGTGCATCTGAAGTGTCTCCGCTGAAGGAAATAATCAATTTTTTATTGCCTTTAATATATCGGCCACATTTTCTTATCGGGCCGATAACGATAACATAAAAAATTAACGTATATCGGCCGATACCGATATGGTGGTCGATATACGTTCGTGCATGCCTAATATGAGGTGGTTCATGCTCTTATCTTTCATTATACGTAAATACAAAATTAATTCTGTCTTTTTAGTTTTTAAATGCGAATGAGCTCGAGTACTGTATGACGTAAGACGGAACATGCAATTGAATCAAAAATCTGGAAATAAAGGAAAACAATGGAGAACAAATAGCGAATTAGACCTCAGATGCCATGTTTGTTATTTATAGCAATATTCGGTAACGCTTTATTTTACAGTGTCCTTGTATGTACCGTAATAATAACAGTAAATTATGCATAATTACATGCAACTAACCCTAAACCAAACCCTAATCCTACCCTAACCCTTTAGTAAGTACACATAGTTACTAAATATTACTCAGTACTTAAATATATAATTACACTGTAACAATGACACCTTTAAAAAAAAAGTGTAACCCAATATTCTGACATTAATCAGATTGACATTAAACTGATTGAGCAGAAGTTGTTACTCCACTACCTGTGTGATATCATTTGTGACGGTTCTATGTGAACCAACATGGTTTAAACAGATAAAGTTACTATAAAGCTTATTTAATTTTTCCAACAATGCAATATACTATGGTAGTTAAACAGTAAGTTATGTAATTGTACGGGAAACACATCCCTGAATGATTTGTACATTTAATCTGACTGATTCAGTTCTCAAAATCAATCTAGTGCACAAGTCATATGGAGAATTTCTTTATGATACTTTTACCCTTTTGAAGCCTGAAAGCTTCATTCCCTGTAATTGCTGTAATTGCATAAAAAAGAATACAGAAAACAGACTTCAGATTTTCTCCCCGCAAAAGAAAGTCATATGGCTTTAGAACAGCATGAGGGTGAGTAAACGATGACAGGATTTTCATTTTGTCTGATCCATTCCTTTAATCTTTTAGAAATTAGGATTGGACACACCAGTCATTTATACATACAATCCCAATGTACCCCTTCTGCCTCCAGTTACAGACTATTAGACTATAGAAATAACATGACACTCCAAACAGTTCCTTGCGTTCTTGTCTACCGCAACTCTGACATGAAAAACCATGTACGATTGCCTCTCTGTGGTCATTTTGGAGGTTCATATGAGCCTCCCTGGAGAGGTCATCTCAGTGGTCCGCTCTGCCGAGCCAGTTTTAGAAGAATTCAGTGGAAGAGAGCAAGAATCACTCTTTAATAAGATCTCAAGGGAGAACTAAAGAAACATAGTCTAAAAAAACATGTGCTAATTTTCACATACAGGGCGAGATGGAGGGGCAGAAAGGGACACATCCAGTTGTGAACTAATGAGACAGATTTCAAATCACATCCTTTGGATCATGTTTAAAAGTGGCCTCTTTAAAGCTCTTATTCAAGTCAAGTAGTCCCCTCACTCTTGTCAGAGTTGGCGTCTAGTGCTCGGTTTAACCAGCATGGCTTAGCGCCGCCAGGCAACCATGTAATTGAGGGTGGAAAGAGAGACTCGGTTGATGTGGTGCTCCTGTGTGGTTTCTCGAGCTGGAAACAGCTGACTATAGCTTTTAAAGAATCTTGATGGCATCAAGCAAACCAAAATGTCGTCTTGACCTTCTTACACCAAGTCCTCACCAGGTGCAACGTGACAACAGTTAAGTGGGAAGTAGTTTGCTGTGAAAGTACAAATGATGTGCGAATGACAACCATAGGCAGTTAGAAAATATTCAGTGATTATTAATCAGGCATTATATGTTGTGCAGGATTTGGACCAATAAGATTCCACTGTGGGCGGGGCTACCAAGTGCAACGCAAACAAAAAAGTAAACCTAGTAAATATATATTTCTGTGTACTACTTGTCTCGTTGGTGAGGACACAGTTGTTGACTTTTATATTTATAATTTATTTTATATATGTGTTATATACACTCACCTAAAGGATTATTAGGAACACCATACTAATACTGTGTTTGACCCCCTTTCGCCTTCAGAACTGCCTTAATTCTATGTGGCATTGATTCAATAAGGTGCTGAAAGCATTCTTTAGAAATGTTGGCCCATATTGATAGGATAGCATCTTGCAGTTGATGGAGATTTGTGGGATGCACATCCAGGGCACGAAGCTCCCGTTCCACCACATCCCAAAGATGCTCTATTGGGTTGAGATCTGGTGATTGTGGGGGCCATTTTAGTACAGTGAACTCATTGTCATGTTCAAGAAACCAGTTTGAAATGATTCGAGCTTTGTGACATGGTGCATTATCCTGCTGGAAGTAGCCATCAGAGGATGGGTACATGGTGGTCATAAAGGGATGGACATGGTCAGAAACAATGCTCAGGTAGGCCGTGGCATTTAAACGATGCCCAATTGGCAGTAAGGGGCCTAAAGTGTGCCAAAAAAACATCCCCCACACCATTACACCACCACCACCACCAGCCTGCACAGTGGTAACAAGGCATGATGGATCCATGTTCTCATTCTGTTTACGCCAAATTCTGACTCTACCATCTGAATGTCTCAACAGAAATCGAGACTCATCAGACCAGGCAACATTTTTCCAGTCTTCAACTGTCCAATTTTGGTGAGCTCGTGCAAATTGTAGCCTCTTTTTCCTATTTGTAGTGGAGATGAGTGGTACCCGGTGGGGTCTTCTGCTGTTGTAGCGCATCCGCCTCAAGGTTGTGCGTGTTGTGGCTTCACAAATGCTTTGCTGCATACCTCGGTTGTAACGAGTGGTTATTTCAGTCAAAGTTGCTCTTCTATCAGCTTGAATCAGTCGGCCCATTCTCCTCTGACCTCTAGGCATTTTCGCCCACAGGATTGCCGCATACTGGATGTTTTTCCCTTTTCACACCATTCTTTGTAAACTCTAGAAATGGTTGTGCGTGAAAATCCCAGTAACTGAGCAGATTGTGAAATACTCAGACCGGCCCGTCTGGCACCAACAACCATGCCACGCTCAAAATTGCTTAAATCACCTTTCTTTCCCATTCTGACATTCCGTTTGGAGTTCAGGAGATTGTCTTGACCAGGACCACACCCCTAAATGCATTGAAGCAACTGCCATGTGATTGGTTGATTAGATAATTGCATTCATGAGAAATTGAACAGGTGTTCCTAATAATCCTTTAGGTGAGTGTGTGTGTGTGTGTGTGTGTGTATATATATATAATTAGAATATCATCAAAAAGTTGATTTCACTAATTCCATTCAAAAAGTGAAACCTGTATATTATATTCATTCATTACACACAGACTGATATATTTCCAATTTTTTTAAATATTTTAAATTTTGATGATTATAACTTACAACTAAGGAAAATCCCAAATTCAGTATCTCAGAAAATTAGAATATTACTTAAGAACAATACAAAGAAAGGATTTTTAGAAATCTTGGCCAACTGAAAAGTATGAGCATGTACAGCACTCAATACTTAGTTGGGGTTCCTTTTGCCTGAATTACTGCAGCAATGCGGCGTGGCATGGAGTCGATCAGTCTGTGGCACTGCTCAGGTGTTATGAGAGCCCAGGTTGCTCTGATAGTGGCCTTTAGCTCTTCTGCATTGTTGGGTCTGGCATATCGCATCTTCCTCTTCACAATACCCCATAGATTTTCTATGGGGTTAAGGTCAGGCGAGTTTGCTGGCCAATTAAGAACAGGGATATTATGGTCCTTAAACCAGGTACTGGTTGCTTTGGCACTGTGTGCAGGTGCCAAGTCCTGTTGGAAAATGAAATCTGCATCTCCATAAAGTTGGTCAGCAGCAGGAAGCATGAAGTGCTCTAAAACTTCCTGGTATACGGCTGTGTTGACCTTGGACCTCAGAAAACACAGTGGACCAACACCAGCAAATGACATGGCACCCCAAACCATCACTGACTGTGGAAACTTTACACTGGACCTCAAGCAACGTGGATTGTGTGCCTCTCCTCTCTTCTTCCAGACTCTGGGACCCTGATTTCCAAAGGAAATGCCAAATTTACTTTCATCAGAGAACATAACTTTGGACCACTCAGCAGCAGTCCAGTCGTTTTTGTCTTTAGCCCAGGCAAAACACTTCTGACGCTGTCTGTTGTTCAAGAGTGGCTTGACACAAGGAATGCGACAGCTGAAACCCATGTCTTGCATACGTCTGTGCGTAGTGGTTCTTGAAGCACTGACTCCAGCTGCAGTCCACTCTTTGTGAATCTCCCCCACATTTTTGAATGGGTTTTGTTTCACAATCCTCTCCAGGGTGCGGTTATCCCTATTGCTTGTACACTTTTTTTCTACCACATCTTTTCCTTCCCTTCGCCTCTCTATTAATGTGCTTGGACACAGAGCTCTGTGAACAGCCAGCCTCTTTTGCAATGACCTTTTGTGTCTTGCCCTCCAATGGTCGTCTTTTGGACAACTGTCAAGTCAGCAGTTTTCCCCATGATTGTGTAGCCTACATAACTAGACTGAGAGACCATTTAAAGGCCTTTGCAGGTGTTTTGAGTTAATTAGCTGATTAGAGTGTGGCACCAGGTGTCTTCAATATTGAACCTTTTCACAATATTCTAATTTTCTGAGATACTGAATTTGGGATTTTCCTTAGTAGTCAGTTATAATCATCAAAATTAAAAGAAATAAACATTTGAAATATATCAGTCTGTGTGTAATGAATGGATATAATATACAAGTTTCACTTTTTGAATGGAATTAGTGAAATAAATCAACTTTTTGATGATTATTCTAATTATGACCAGCGTGTGTGTGTGTGTGTGTGTGTGTGTGTGTACACACACACACACACACACACACACACACACACACACACACACACACACACACACACACACACACAGATCAGGCATAACATTATGACCACTGACAGGTGAAGTGAATAACACTGATTATCGCTTCATCACGGCACCTGGGGATATATTAGGCAAGTGCACATTTTGTCTTCAAAGTTGATGTGTTAGAAGCAGGAAAAATGCGCAAGCATAAGGATTTGAGCGAGTTTGACAAGGGTCAAATTGTGATGGCTAGATGACTTGGTCCGAGCATCACCAAAGCTGCAGCTCTTGTGGAGTGTTCCCGGTCTGCAGTGGTCAGTATCTATCAAAAGTGGTCCAAAGAAGGAACAGTGGTGAACCGGCAACAGGGTCATGGGCGGCCAAGGCTCATTTATGCACGTGGGGAGTGAAGGCTGGCCTGTGTAGTCCCATCAAACAGACGAGCTACTGTAGCTCAAATTGTTTAAGAAGTTAATGCTGGTTCTGATAGAAAGGTGTCAGAATACACAGTGCATCACAGTTTCTTGCATATGGGGCTGCATAGCCGCAGACCAGTCAGGGTGCCCATGCTGACCCCTGTCCACTGCCGAAAGCGCCAACAGTGGGCACGGGAGCATCAGAACTGGACCACGGAGCAATGGAAGAAGGTGGCCTGGTCTGATGAATCATGTTTTCTTTTACATCACGTGAATGGCCGGGTGCATGTGCGTCACTTACCTGGGGAACACATGGCACCAGGATGCACTATGGGAAGAAGGCAAGCCAGCGGGGGCAGTGTGATGCTTTGGGCAATGTTCTGCTGGGAAACCTTGGGTCCTGCCATCAATGTGGATGTTACTTTGACACGTACCAACCTAAGCATTGTTGCAGACCATGTACACCCTTTCATGGAAACGGTATTCCCTGGTGGCTGTGGCCTCTTTCAGCAGGATAATGCTCCCTGCCACAAAGCAAAAATGGTTCAGGAATGGTTTGAGGAGTTTGAGGTGTTGACTTGGCCTCCAAATATTCCCCAGATCTCAATCCAATCGAGCATCTGCGGGATGTGCTGAACATACAAGTCCAATCCATGGAGGCCCCACCTTGCAACTTACAGGACTTAAAGGATCTGCTGCTAACATCTTAGTGCCAGATACCACAGCACACCTTCAGGGGTCTAGTGGAGTCCATGCCTCGACAGGTCAGGGCTGTTTTGGCAGTAAAAGGGGGACCAACACAATATTAGGATAACGTTATGCCTGATCGGTGTATATATACAACAACATAAATATATAGATTTCTTTAATGTTTTTGAAAGAAGTCTCTTATTCTAATCAAGGCTGCACTTATTTGGCCAAATCACAGTAAAAACAGTAATATTGTGAAATATTACAACTTTTATGTATGTAATATTACAACTTTTATGTATGTAATTTTTCAAATGTAATTTTCCTGTGATGCAAAGCTGAATTTTCAGCATCATTACTCCAGTCTTCATTGTCACATGATCCTTCAGAAATATTCTGATTTGATGCTCAAGAAACATTTATTATCTATGTTGAAAACATTGTTGTGCTGCTTAATATTTTTGTGGAAACGGTGATAATTTTTTCAGGATTCTTTAATAGAAAGTTCAAAAACAATTATTCAATTTATTTATTTATTTATCCCTTTGTTTACTGTTTTGAACACTAGGGCATATACTTCAAATTTTAATGTAAATCAGACTCTTTTGAGAACCTTTTTCATGACCAAATATTTAAGATTGACCAAACAGTGATTTTGCGGTCACGGCCGGCGCGTGCCTATAGACGAACTCGGCATCCACCTAGGGCGGCATTTTTAATTAAATGTAATTATTTACTTATTGTTTAGACATACGTTTGGAATTATTGCACTTAAATCAAAAAGTTAGCACCCCAGTAGTTATTCTAAATCTAAATTAACTTTCCTTCATTCCACCCCACTCTTAGAGCGGCATCGGGCTACATGCAAAACACCCTGATGTACATCCAAAAATGTCATCAAAACAAATAAAATTCTTCCAAAATTCCCAATGGGCACTCCGGGCCTGTAATAGTTATTATATAATATAAAACAGAATTTGCATTTGCAGCTGTACTAGAGGTTGCGTGTGGATTTTTTTACATTACAGAATGAAACAACAAAAATCAAAAAACATGTTTGTGTATGCTTTTATTTTAGTACAATTCTATCAATAATCATAATCTCCAGTCTTTCACATGCATCTCAAAAAACGTGTTTAATTGTGAGAGTGAAGTGGGGGCGCCACAACGACATTAAAGAGCGGCAGTTTAGCTTGTGCCGGCCCTGGTTGCGGTTACTATATAAACAGGAACCATTGCAGTGACCACCCAGTTGCTTTAAATACTGCAATTGATGTAATCAAATCAACCTGGTGTCAGGTATTTCTTTCTTCAGTGTTTGCCTTCTGGGAATCTATTTTTGCCAATTCTAGCTGTCCATGATGCAGGCGAATGCAGGAGCCGCATTAGCAGTTTTTGAAATGTGCCCTCTACGTCATCATATTTAACCTTGCTATTCATCATCTGTATGTTTGTAAGAATCACAGCTTTTGTATGTCACTCTGAAATTTTTTTCCTGCTTTGCCAGCCTGTGCATGATTGTGTTGAAAACCTCACCACAACAAAACGGTCACAAACCCAACCGTTTCATTCAGAAGTCTTTCTGCTGAGTAAATCCCATAATACTGTTTCCTGCCCTTGACAGTGTGTTTGTTGATTCTACCAGAGCCAGCCAGAGATCGAGTACTCCTTGCCTGAGTTACAAGCCCCGCGCTCCAATGTGGTTGACAAACCCTGGCCCCAAGTCAACTCCCACACACAGCGGCCACATACTGGTAAGAGTGACCGCTTTCACCCCAGATGGCTGCTGACAGCTTTCCTTTTTCCTCTGAAAGCTCATTTAAGTGGAGCCAAGGACCAGAGCTTGAGCTTTGACTTTCATTTGCGACACATCCTGTGCTGCGCCGCTGTAGTTTGTCCGGAGCTTGAGGGTCATAAAATCAATGTCCACATGCTGAAAGTGCTGTCTCTGCATCCTTGCAGGTGGGCGGTCACATGGGGAGAGAAATGCGGCAAAACCCGGGGTGAAAGGAAAGCATGTCAGCCAACATGCCGAGGACCCAGCTGCTGAGCACGACTTCCTGGGCTGCATGTCAAGGTGGGTGTCAGAGGGGCTTTTTTTCAATCCAGCAGGTAATCTACTTTAAAATAGTTTGGTTAAGTCACAGTAAAATATTTTAAAAACAAATGCATATATATATATATATATATATATATGCGCATTTAATATATATATATATATATATATATATATATATATGCGCATTTAATATATATATATATATATATATGCGCATTTAATATATATATATAATAATAAAAAATATAATAATAATAAAAAATATATAAGTATATTTTAAATTTTTTTGTACAAATAAATTATATATGAATATATAAACTACTTTTATATATAATTTTATAAATATACTTTTGTGAATGTATATTTACTTTATATACTTTTTAATAATTTAATCATTAATAATGTAATTTTATACACAGTATATAAAATATATATTTAAATAATATATTTTAATGTAATTTTATATATACAGTACTGGTCAAAAGTTTGGAAACAACTCTTTTTAATGTTTTGAAATAAGTCTCTTATGCTCACCAAGGCTGCATTTATTTGATCAAAAATACAGAAAAAAACAGTTATGATTTTCTATGTTAATATACTTTAAAATATAATTTACTTCTGTGATGCAAAGCTGAATTTTCATCAGAAATCATTCTGATTTGATACTCGGTTATTATTAATGTTGGAAACAGTTGTGCTGCTTAATATATTTTTGGAAGCAATTGGGAACAACAGCAACTCAGCCACGAAGTGGTAGGCCACGTAAAATCACAGAGCGGTGTCACTGCATGCTGAGGCGCACAGAAGTCTCCAACTTTCTGCAGAGTCAGTAGCTACAGACCTCCAAACTTCGTGTGGCCTTCAGATTAGCTCAAGAACAGTGCGTAGAGAGCTTCATGAAATGGGTTTCCATGGCCGAGCAGCTGCATCCAAACCTTACATCACCAATGCAATGCAAAGCGTTGGATGCAGTGGTGTAAAGCACGCCGCCACTGGACTCTAGAGCAGTGGAGACGTGTTCTCTTGAGTGACGAATCACACTTCTCTGTCTGGCAATCTGATGGATGAGTCTGGGTTTGGAGGTTGCCAGGAGAACGGTACTTGCCTGACTGCATTGTGCCAAGTGTAAAGTTTTGTGGAGTGGGGATTATGGTGTGGGGTTGTTTTTCAGGGGTTGGGCTTGGCCCCTTAGTTCCAGTGAAAGGAACCCTTAATGCTTCAGCATACCAAGACATTTTGGACAATCGCATGCTCCCAACTTTGTGGGAAAAGTTTGGGGATGGCCCCTTTCTGTTCCAACATGACTGCGCACCAGTGCACAAAGCAAGGTCCATAAAGACATGGATGAGTGAGTTTGGTGTGGAGGAACTTGACTGGCCTGCACAGAGTCCTGACCTCAACCCGATAGAACACCTTTGGGATGAATTAGAGCGGCGACTGTGAGCCAGGCCTGACCTCACTGAAATGCGCTTCTAGAAGAATGGTCAAAAATTCTGATAAACACACTCCTAAACCTTGTGGAAAGCCTTCCCAGAAGAGTTGAAGCTGTTATAGCTGCAAAGGGTGGGCCAACTCCATATTAAACCCTACAGATTAAGAATGGGATGTCATTAAAGTTCATGTGCATGTAAAGGCAGGCGTCCTAAAACTTTTGGCTATATATATAAAAGAAATAAACTTTTTAGTATATAACAATACACTTTTAAATAGATTTTTTTTAAAAACATGATTAAGCTTTATTTTCTTTTTTGTAATGTCTTAATGGATGTCTTAATTTCTGTCCCCTAGGCGCTCAGGACTGCCACGTTGGATCTTAGCCGCGTGCCTCTTCCTGTCCATCATGGTGATGCTGTGGCTGAGCTGTGCCAGTCTTGTCACGGCACCTGAGCAGCACGTCAAGAATCAGGTACCTGTTCATTCATCAAATGCACACTACCAATCAAATATAAGGCAGAAAAGGTGAGAGCATTTCTTTAAATGGACAAGTTGGAGCAGATAGTGAAAGAAAAGCAGCCAACAAATATCCAGTATACATGGGAACTCCTTCAAGAGTGTGGCTACTGTAAAGTATCTCTAACATATATGTTTTGAATACAAAACAATGGTTAAATGTCATTAATCAATGTTATACTTACAGCTTAGCATCAATGGAGATAAAGAGTTCATGGATGACACCCAGAAGGTGAACCCCTACCACTTGACGCCAGTGATCGCGATGACAATCGGCCAATCGGAGGAGATCAAGGAGGCGGGGCCGCTTCCGGTTAAGGTCGACCTCAGCAAAACATCTCTTTAAAAGCACAGAAGAGGTCGATACTTTTGACGACTAGGGTTTAAACTCATCTCCAGAGCTATTTCTCGCAATTTAAGGGAAAGTTACATTGTTTTTCTAAATAAATAAAAAAATGCATGACGCCATTTATTATATCAGTTACGACGTACATCCTGTCTGAATACTAGTCTCCTCACCAAATTCGCGAAACCTCATGGAATCATAGTATAGGTGCTTGTTCACATAATGTACTAACGCATTTATGACTAATATATACATACACTAGTAACGTTTGAGCTCATGAACAACTTTGCAGCAAGTTTCTTATTGCTGTTGTGATACGTTCTTATTGAATTCTTGAAAACGCACTGTATAAACACAGGGGCTCGGATGGTAGATTATGCCAGAACCACAAAAGAGCAGCAGGGTTATTTGTCAAGCTTTGGGGGCTTCGCCCCGCGTTTAGATACTACGATGAACATTTCGTTTAGCGATGAATACTTTCAAAGCGCCCCTCCCTGTTATTAATTAGTGCCGCATTTAAACTGGAAGAGAAGCTTTGAAGGTGATCCGTTGGAGAGTCGCACTCGATTCTCGCTTTGATGTAAAACGAGCAAAAGAAAAATCAAATGCAGCCAATTAGCAAATGATCTGGTTTCATAACAGCGTTTACAAAACATGAATGCGTCCTTTTGAACTGATATGTAATCAAACCGACAAGGACTCTTAATTACTTTACAGATTATGAATACGCGAGTTAAATTAGGATTTTGTTAAATTGTACAGTTAAAATAGGATGTTTTGTACACAGGCAGGTATTTTGAGGGCGATTTTCATTTGCACAATTATGCATCCATACTACTAAACTACTCGCATTCATGTCAAGGAAGCATGATGTGTATTTATTTATTTATTCATGTATTTATTCAAAGCTTACAGCAATATAATCTCATTTAGATTGTACATTTATTCCCAATGTAAACTGCTGTAGAGAGGAAACGCTTGCTGTTCAGGCCTAAAGTGAATTGTTGTATTATTCCAATGCCTTTTCTCTTAAATTCTCCATCTCTGCCCGGCCTGTTGGGAAAACCGGTGGGGGGGTGGAGTTGGGGGCGGGTTTTGAATGCCTACCACCAGGCTTTGACAAATATCTTTTGTAACTAGGCTGTAGAATTGAGGAGCTTTCATGGCACTATTTGTCTTGTGCTGCTGTTTTCCCCATTTAAGCCCAGCCACAGTGCATGCTAGTACGCTATGAGACATTGAATATATCGTCCCATCTATTTTGGAAACAAACTGCTGTATGCTTGTGATCTTTGTGTTTTTGCTTAATGTTTAGTAGGCATTGTAATTATGACCATAGATTACTGCAAAGTCAAGAGGTGCAATACCTTAATAAGCCATTTAATATCTACTGGTTCATCATTACTGTATGAAATACAAGTCAGTAATATCTTTTTTTTTCTCTCTCGTTTGAACAGTTTCCCATGCGATACGCCATAATATCGGAAGAATAAAGTGTTTTCATGTTGTAATTTATCTGCTGTGGGTCAAGATCCTGTTCAAATTGATCTAAAATAAATTGACATTAAAATAACTTCAACCAAAGCTAAAGTTCAACTAAATGTTTCATGCATCCTATATAAAATGACATGTATATGACACCATAACAAATTTAGTGACTGCATATGGCAAGAAAAAGTGTTTGAAATCGACTGTAACCAAATACTGTCATTCAAGTCACCTGCACACTTTTACAGTGAAATTTAATTGTAATTGTAATAATTCACCACATGGGGGCGATAAAGAGCCGTGGGTTACTTCAAAATGAATGGCTGTGGATTATAACTGGCATTACATGGTAAGTTTAATTTATGAAAATGTATATTTTTAGAACAAAACATTTAGGCTTTTTTTTCCCCTCATCACTAATGTTTTTTGTTATTATGTTAGCTAGTGTAACCTTAATGGTGTGAGGCATTTGTCAGTGCAATAGTGTACATTCACATAATGGCCACTAGATGGCGCACTTTCACATAGAGATTAGTGTAGACGCCTGGGGGTTACTTTATTACATGCACACAGGTGTAGTTACACCCTTAATTTAACCCCGACATAATGTATATAGTGTCAAAAACCATTTATGACACATTATAAACCCTGCTTCTCTAAGTTTTTGACTTTTACAGCCCAAAAAGCTGCATCTCTTACCTTTTACAGGTATTTTCCAAAAAAACAAACCACCTGTGCTGTGAAGCAGGTGCAAACCTGTGAAGGTCAGCGAGATGTCCAGCAGACTGTTCTTCAAAAATAACTTCCTTCTGATTTAACACCCTGTCTCACAGACACACACACACTTCGGCTGTCATAGTACATTTCCCACCTGGCGCTATATCCACGTTCACTTTCGTCTGTGTATTGATGATGAAATACAACACATGAAAAAGTGCGTTACATGGTAAGTGAAGTATACCGCGGAGAGACTGCACTTTATCCCATTTATTGCACTGCTACTAACATTATAGGCCTAATTAAATACTTGAACATTACATATTGATTTGAATTAAAATTGTATTAACATCTTACCTCCACAAAGAAAAAAAAATCGATTACGATGTACACGATAATCGCGAGTAGAGTCCGCGTGATACTAGAGACAAAAGTAGCGTCGACTTTGCCCTGGTATGCGTTGTCATGGACGACAGCGAATTTTATCAGCGCCGAATCAGAATCAAGAATTTTGTTTAGAACATGGAAATGAGCTGGTGGGAAAGTTGAACACCTTGCCTTCGCGTGCAATTGGAAATGTCCCGCTTCCCACTTCTGAACTTCTACCAGCTCATCCCTGGAAATTCGTTTTGAAAGTGAGTGCAATTTGGGTTCCGGAAGTAAAAACTCCATTCAATTAATTGATTTTTAACAATAACCTATAAACCTTTAAAGACAGCCCAGGCTTGCGCTGAAGCTGTCCGCCCGCATTATTTCAGTTTATTTTTTAAATAATAGTGTTGAACAGCGGAATTTATGGTGAAAAACTACATTATCCATGATTCTGTAATTGTTTAAATAAAAGTTTATTTTATTAAAAAAAAAAAAAAAAAAAGTGTATGTGTACTGTACTATGTGTAGTCCGCTAGATTAACTGAGACTTGTTACAGCACTTGCATGCTGTTGCCCCTTGTTTGTTTAGTTGCTTCTACTGCTCTCCTCATTTGTAAGTAGCTTTGGATAAAAGCGTCTGCTAAATGATTAAATGTAAATGGTGTACAGACAATTCCACCAATTATTGAGTCGAAAAAAGTTAAAACACGCCAAAAGAGCTTTTAGCTCCGCCCACTCCTTTGAAGCACTGCAAATGAACGTAATCAAGTCGATCTCCCTATACGGTCTCAATATATATAAATATTTGTACATATTATATGTTTGTGTGTACGTATATATTCTATCGTTTTTAATTCGATAATGCAGTTCGCAATGCTTCATGGGATTGTAGTTCTTTCCCTCACTAAAGCCGTTAATTACATAGTCTTGTAGGCCTACCTTTGTATTTTTGACTGATTTTCAAATACTTTTTTGCTTCAAATCAAAGTTTGAAATGTTATGATTCACCTCGTAGCTGGTTGGCTTAGTTCATTGCTTATAATGCTTAAGCGAAGACTTTTTAAATCCCTATGGGAAGAATTAATAGAAAAAATACTTCCTGAACCAGCACCGCTGAAAAAGTGGACAGGCACTGTTGTACTCTATCATTTCATATGAATTCTTTTAAATGTAGAAAGCTTTTTAAAACAATATAGTTATCGTCTTTGTTGTGAACGGCCTTTAATGATTATTTATTAGATCATAATTCTCAGGTGAACTATTCCTTTAATTCACATAGTGTTATTCTAACGACTCTCTTCTTCTCTCAGTCTTGCTCTTTTACTCATTATCTGGTCCATCTAGTCACCTCAGTTTAGTATTAACCTGATAGGTAGCAGATGAGGATATCAGATAGAGACCATTGTGCGGCTGTGCAAACATAGTCGACGGGACTGCGATGCCACACAATAGGCTTGCTAGGGGACTACAGAAACCCAACTAAAGATAGATTTGTTTGCGTATGACTCACACGGTCAGTTCCCGAAGCATCTGACTCAATGCTAACGCACAAAGCTAATAACAACCCTACATGAACCCTGTTCTGCTCTGTTTGTCCCCCCCTACGCACAGACCGAGCCCTATCCCACAGTGCATTGCACTTGATGAAGACCTGTGCTTGGTTCTAAATAACAGTGGCTTGCCACACCTGGGTAGCGGATGAGAATAAATCTAGATGAGAATTTTTACAGTGGGGATACAGGGAATATGGGGGACTGTAATCCCAGTGTGGTAGAATTAAAGGGACGGTATTCAAAATGAAAACACTGGCATTTACTCACCCTCATGTTGTTCCAAACCTGTATGAAGTTGTTTGTTCATATGGACATCATTTTAATACTTTCATTCCATGTCATTGATTCTTATCCCTAACCTGAAAGTGACGGCGGTAAGACGTGCTTATCCGTAATACCTCTAAATAAGTATAGTGTGACTAACAAGTCAATCATGTCCTGTCACAGTTCAAAGCTGTGCCTGCACTTCAAATGTTCTGCCACAGGGGGCGCAGTGGAGCCGAGTTGAATCTATCGTTATTGCTGCCGAGGTCTTTGGGCTAGAACTCCGCTTCAACCATATACGACTTCCTTATCAGTCCCAGCCTGCTGGTAAAGTCAGCCTGCAGTGTATTGAAGAGCCAAAGCCGCTGCCACATAGGGCCCTGTGAAAATAACCATGCCTGTAGAAATGAACAGAATAATGAAAGAGAGAAAAACAGTGAGAGAAACTAAGTGGTATGAATGTGATATCGCCTATTTTCCATAATCATCTCATGTATGCATAAGTAGGTGCTTTCTGGATGTTTTACAAATGTGGTCATTTATGGACCACCAAATATGCATAAGGTATGACACTGAAATATTTGTGTATTTGTTTGACCTTGCTTTTAGGTTATGTACTGTACAAGACAGCAATAATAAGCAATACGATTAAAAAAAGAAAGAAATATGAACATCTATATGCGAGAATTGCCAGCCCTCATTCCACACTATTTAATGCATCTGTTAGCTCAATTTGTGCATCAAAATGTCTGTATGGACATTTAGTTGGTAATAGTCACTCCACTTCTATATTAAAAATGTCTCTCTTTAGCAAGGAGCAAATGTTGAATATTTTCAAGCTTTCCGTTGAATCATTACATGTAAAAATATATATTACAATATAAATATTTGAAATATATAAAATGTTTTATGGTATGACTTTGACAGTTAATGGTGTTTTCGTTTTCCCCAATAAACTAGAACAAAAAATAATGTACACATGAAATATCATCCTTTCAATGTCATAAATATGTATAATATACATAATTCATGAGTTTAACGACGCGTGACGTCACAAAGGAGTTGCATGAGTAATACTTGACGCCTGTCAATCAAATTAACCAAGTGAATCAGACCTACGTAGACCTGGGGAAGAAAATGAACCGTAATATTTGCTTTTAAACACCTGACAACTGTGCGGTGAAGACAAATAAGCGTTTTAAAGCCCTGAACAGCAGACTGGCTTGAAGAGAAACTTTAAGATGCAACTTAAAGTAAGCGAAGAATGTTTTAATTTCCGTAACCAAACAAATGCGCGCGCGCAACGCCTGTTTCTTTCACTCTCAAACGTACGTTCATGTTAGAAACATTTAAACAAATGAATATGTCTCCTGGAGATGGACAGCTTATCATACATCTTACACCCAGAGTTCAGCTCCGAGATACCCAACACGCCGCTCACCAAACTCAGCGCGCGGGCACGAGAGGACGGTTTCAAGCTCCCCTCTCTGTGAATTGATTCTACTATGAGCCTACCCGAATCGGAGCGAGAAAAGACTGAGGTAAACACACACAAATATAAACTTTTAATCGTACAAACACCACCCTTATACTCCCACTAACCAATCACATATGTATTTAAAAACGCGTTTTATGTGTATTTTGTTTCAGAAAACAAATCCTGAGGTAATTAACGCCGTTTTCCCCTCCGCATGTCTTTCTCCACACAGTCGCTCCCCCTCCGTCGGAAATGGAACAGTCCACAATTTATTCCAGGGAAAGACTGACAGTTTTTTGGGTCATGAAGCAGCTGTTCAAGTCAGCAGCCGTTCCCCCCTCTGCTAGAATAAGAAATTAGTCCATTTTAAAGTAAATAACTAAACCCCGAAGCTGATAAGGGAGCGTTATAAAATACTGTGCCGTTATGATTTTACGGAGAGAATGGACTTAGGATAAAGACGCAATAAATGTGAATGTTCCTGTCCCATCATATTATGGAAATGTGAGATCTAAATATTTTGAATCACAAACGGAGGGGGAACAATAGATGCTAAGTCCTAGACAATAAAACAGAGAGTTACACTATTATAAGCTCAATAAAACAAACCTTCTGGGTATGAAAGATTTTAAATGTGGTTAATCTAAGAACTCCTATAATTGACTAAATTGATGACCTTTCGAATGTTATTATGTTCTTTTGAATATAATAACATTTGAGGCACCATATATTTGTGAATTCCGTCATTCTTAACCCAAATGACTTTCATTTAACCTGGGCTGTTCTCATGGGAGGTTAAAAAATAAGAATAAATCAAATTATAAAATAATTGACAGTACAAAAAAACGAAATATGAGATTAAATAATGTATGAATACCTAACAGTAACACTGTCCAACAGCGACACCAGTGGATGATGTTTCAGAGAGGCAGAGATAGGCTATAGACACACACACACACACACAAAATAGTATGGTATGTTTTATTGTTGCTATTGTAAGATAAATCCTAATGCATTTGCCTTTTACCTGGAAACCATGTAGATAGATCCAAATCTAGAACAGGGTTTTGCCCAATCCTGTTCCTGGAGATCTACCTTCCTGCAAAGTTCAGCTCCAACCCTGATCAAACACAACTGAAATAGCTAATTAAGATTTTCATTAACACTTGATAATTTCAGACAGTATGTAACATTAAAGGGATAGTTCACCCAAAAATGAAAATTCTGTCATTAATTACTCACCCTCATGTCGTTCCAAACCCGTAAGACCTAAGTTCATCTTCGGAACACAAATAAAGATATTTTTGATGAAATCCGAAAGCTCTCTGACCCCTCTATAGACAGCAATATAATTACCACTTTCAAGGCCCAGAAAGGTAGTAAAAACATCGTTAAAATAGTCCTTGTGACTCCAGTGGTTCAACCTTAATTTTACAAAACAACGAGAATACTTTTTGTGCGTAGAAAAAAAATAAAAATAACGATTTTATTCAACAATTTTGTTCTAGCCTGTCAGTCTCCTATGCAGTATCCGTTGTAAACAGTGCAGCGCTTTCGAGTTCTACAGCAGCTGATGCTGTTCACGTGAGCACCACGACGCATGCGTGTGATGATGACGCAGGAGCTGCACTGTATTTACAACGTAAACTGCGTAGGAAACTGGCACAGGCTAGAACGAAATAGTTGAATAAAGTCGTTATTTTTTTTAAGCACAAACAGTATTCTCATCGCTTCATAAAATTGAGGTTGAACCACTGTAGTCACATGGACGATTTTAACAATGTTTTTACTACCTTTCTGGGCCTTGAAAGTGTTAATTACATTGCTGTCTATGGAGGGGTCAAAAAGCGGATTTCATAAAAAATATCTTAATTTATGTTACGAAGATGAACAAAGGTCTTACGGGTTTGGAACGACATGAGGGTGAGTAGAATTTTCATTTTTGGGTGAACTATCCCTTTAAGGTTAAATCTGAACTCTGCAGGTAGATCTCCAGGAACATGATTGGGCACCCCTGATCTAGAACATGAATTCATATTGGGAAAATAACACAAAGAGGGGACTTTGCTATTGGCACAAGTGCACTCTACATCAGTTCACACAAGTTGATCGGTTGCACTTGTTACATAAGCAGCATTGGTAATCTCTGTGCACAACATCTCTTATAAATCAAGGTTAATCTGGACAAATCTACCAAATATACCTGAATCTTGGATATCCTGTGTGATCTGTACTGCTTCAAGACAAAGACGAGTTACTTTTCTCATGGAATGCGTTTTGTTTTTCGTTTTGTTATTTATCACATTTCTATAAAAAATTTTTTTTTAAAGATCTGTACAGCCCCAGTGTATAGTGGTGATACATGGTGAGATTTCAATGACCTATACACGCCACACGCCTCGTCTCTACAAAACCCTGTCAGATATCTCACGGTACATTTCAGCTCCTAGATAAAACCACATATCAGATTTCGCTGAAGAGACTATACATGTTTGATGTCAGATTTAGCTGCTGACTTTTACCCCCAGTCTGGCAGCGGATGTCAGTGTGGTCTGTATTAACGCCTCGCTCCAAATCTATGTGTCCAGCATCACCAGTCAGCAACCACCATCCGTTCCTGCTCCAGCCTGTAATGAAGATCATATGTTTAGCTGGTGCTGAAACCCAACACGAGACGTCCACATCAAATAAAAGCAGCTGCCAGCAGTGGGGCCTGCAGAATCTGTCCCGCTCCGGGAAAATGAAACCATATCTCCATAGGCCTGCAACACAGGCCGTAAAACTAAAGAGGGCCCCCATTCCCCCGAAAAACCCAACCCATCCAGGCTGGGATGAGTTCACTTCTGCTGTGTCAAGAGTAGATGTTTGGACAAGAGGTTGACAGACTTATCAATCTATAACATTTCTACATACAAAGAGGCTTTTGAGGAGTCATACGTGAGTCGGACTAAACTGGTTGCACTGTGTGTGCTTGATTCACTAAATAGAACCAGCTTATACGAGTCAATCTGCAAGACTGGGCAGTTGGTTCCTGGCTGTCCTGGAAGGAGTTATGGTTGATAAGCCTAGCTGAATGGAGAAGTTGTGATTAAGTGTTAGGTTGGCCGAAACCACAAGCAGTTCTGTCTTGGCAAGGTTGAGTTGAAGGTGATGGTCCTTCATCCAGCAAGAAGTGTCTTTCAGGCAGGCTGAGATGCGAGCAGCTACTGTCCTATCATACGGCTGGAATGAAAGGTAGAGTTTTATGTCATCAGCATAGCAGTGGTAGGAAAAGTCATGTTTTTGAACGTCAGATCCTAGTAATGACGTGTAGATGGAGAAGCGAATTGGTCCAAGCACTGAGCCCTGAGGCAACCCGGTAGCATTAGCAAAAACTGTTAACTGTATCTGTATTTTTTCCCTTATGTGTTGTTGTATATTCTTATAACTTGACATTCAACATTGCAGTTTTCTAGCTGATAATTTAAAGGCACAATATGTAAGATTTTTGGATTAAAATATCCAAAAACCCCTAGAACAATGTCATATATTTTGTAGACTTGTGTACTTACATTATCCCAAATGTTTCCAAGAATGTTTAAATCCAGAGAAATAAGCAACTTTAACCAGGACACGGACCGTGTCCGTGCGTCGCCTATCAATGACATCATACCCGTGTTACCCTCAATTTTTATTTTATTCTCTAGAAACCATGGAAACACCAAAAACGCTTTAAAATATTAGGCCTATGTGTTTTATTAGACAGGTGAGCAACTGTTTGGATACATTCATCAACAGAAAACAAATCATTGTTATATAGCTCAACACAGTTAGTCTTATTGTTTAAATCTTGTTTTCTTGATTTACCGCGAGTTCCATGTTTTACCATGCCTAATATCTAGCTTACTGCAGTGTGCAACAAGTGTCTCATAGTAGCCGCAGAGCGAACAAACAAAGTAGCATTATAACATAACTTTAAACACACTTAAATAATGTATCTAATATGATAAAACAGCGCTGCGTTACCCCACATACACATGACCGGAAGAAGCGGAAGTGGAAGCGCTCGTCTGTGGCATAATAAAAGCTCTGCGAAATCAAGGTGTCATCAAGCTACGCGACCTCTAGCGGTGAAAAATTACATATTGTGGCTTTAAATGTGCAGGATAGTGAAGGTAAAAATGGCAATGTTTTTGTCAGTGTCAATGACAGGAATGAGATTGGTGATAGATAAGACATAATGTGTCTTTATTTTGGCTGACAGTACAAAGGTATTGTATGTATTGTATGATTAACATTAGCCAAAAATATGTTTTGCGGGTTTTAATGTGCCATTTTGTTGTGGCATTTAAACATGTTTAGCCAGCAAGGCTAGTTTACCCACAATACACACAAAAAGTCCCTACAGGGAAGTCAGTTGTGTATATTTGTAGGCTTTGTTCTGGGACAAACACACATGCTGTATGTGTCCGCATGAACCTTGATGTAGGTGTAATTTTCTTAGTAGAAGCAACTGAAAAGAGTTCAAGCAGAGGTTTAAGACTCAATCAAGAGCATCTAGTCCCATCAGCCTGAGCACAGTCCTTGCGGCTCATGTAACATCCATTTACATTTATTTATTTGGCAGACGCTTTTATCCAATGCAACTTAGGCCGTGCCCTCACTACACGACTGACAGACTACCAAAATTGCTGTACAGCTCACATTACACAATCTTTCCTGTCTTCTGTCATGTTGTTGTCGTAGCAGAACACATACTACAAAAGAGAGCACAGGCGAGGTGAACAAATTACATCTTTGGTCAAGTGTCTTGAGCATAACTCAAATAAAATGCCAGAAATATTATGTAAATATAAAACACTTCATGTCAATCAAGTATATTATATAATTTTTTGGTAACACTTTACAATAAGGTTTCATTTGTTAACATTAGTTAACTGTGTTATTTAACATGAACTAACAATGAACAATAATACAGCATTTAATAATCTTAGTCAATAGTAATTTCAACATTTACTAATAGATTTTTTGAATTTATATTTGTTCATATTAGTGCACTGTGAACTAGCATGAACAAAAAATTAACTATTTGATTTTTACTAATGTTAAAAAAAATAATTAAAGGCTTATATTGCTCCTTGTTATTTCATGTTAGCAGATGCATTAACTAATGTTAACAAATAAGACCTTATTGTAAGGTGTTACCTTATTTTGGATCAAATATTCTACATTCATTCAGACTTGCTTTAGAAACTAGGGGTGCGTCTCAATCGCTCCCTAGATCAGTAGTCAGGGCACTGATCAGGGAGTCTGACATTTTCTCAATGTCTCAATTGCAAAATTCTTCCAATGCACTGAAACGTTTGCTCTCTAAAAAGTCCCACAATGCACCATGAAAACCAGGGAGCATCGATGCTCACTATGTTCCCTTAATTGAAATTCTGAAGCTCGAAACATAAATCACATGAGCCAAAACAATACATATCATGATATGCGAAAAAACTACCAGTGGAAAACTTACCAGTGCCTGAATTTGTGTATACGATATACTGATTCACGACCTAGGGAACTGAATGAGACGCACCCTAGGTATCAGTGTTGGGGGTAACGCATTACAAGTAACCCGAGTTACGTAATCAGATTACTTTTAAAATTTACAACAAAATATCTGAGTTACTTTTTCAAATAAGTAACGCAAGTTACTTTGTTTTCACATTTATTGACTGACAGCTCTCCTGTCCCAATATTGAGAAAAATTGTAAGTGCAGATGCTTGTGTGTGAACATGATGATCATTGTAGTTCTAGACTAAATGTGAGCATGCATTTACTACAATCATTTTTACAAAAACAGATTCAATATTCCTCAAAATTAATAAAATCAGTGAAATGCAAAATCAGAATATTATGCAAACCTCCAGTAATTAAATAAAAAAATATTTTTAATGCATTTAAAGGGATAGTTCATACACATACGAATCCAAATTAAACCCTACGGCTCATGACGACACATTGATGTCTTAAGACATGAAACGATCAGTTTGTGCGAGAAACTGAACAGTATTTATATAATTTTTTTTAACCTCGAATGCGAATCTATGTACAACAGCCTTCACTGCGCAGCATCACTTTCGGTGGGTGAGGTCAAATGTACACGATATGGCTTATCTCAATCGGATACATACGGCGGAAGTGATCTCTCGCTCGTATCTCTACGCCAATATCGTGTATTTTGACTATGTCTGATGTACATAGTGTTGTATTTGAGGTAAAAAATTATATAAATACTGTTCGGTTTCTCGTACAAACTGATCGTTTCGTGTCTTAAGACATCAATGTGTCGTCACGAGCCGCAAGGTTTAATATGGATTCGTATGTGTATGTTTTTTACTCTCATAGCTCTCATACTCTAAAATGTTGTTGTTGATATGCATTATACGACTGACAGACTGCAACAGTTGGAGTTAAAAATCTTCATTTGTGTTCTACTGAAAAAACAAAGACACCTACATCTTGGATGCCCTGGGAGTAAGCAGATAAACATCAAATTTTCATTTTTGGGTGAACTATCCCTTTAATACCACTTTATTGTACTTGCTGCTGGCCTTCGATTATTCAGTTAAACCATAAGCAAAAACATTTTTTTTTATCGGTGAAGTAACTGTTAAACTTTTTTCTCCTGCGTCCATTATCCAGAATGACAGCTGAAAGGTTTGTTTGAGCGGCGCCCTCTACTGTACAAGCATGAATTTGCATTTCCTTCAGCCTGAGGCTTATTATTTTAAAGGAACACTCCAGTTTTTTTGAAAATAGGCTCATTTTCCAACTCGCCTACTCGATACTTTTTCCTATTTAAAACTCGACTCTTCTGTAGTTACATTGTGTACTGACGGAAAAATAAAAAGTTGCGATTTTCTGATTTTCTTTATAATTTTATGAATTAATTAATTAATAAAAAAGAAGATTGTTGCTGAATTGTTCAGGACAGAAAACTTCACAGAAAGCGCGATGCGACCATAGCTCCGTTTTGGCGACTCTATTGTTCTGTTGCACACCAGAAGTTCATCTATGACAGCAAAACCCGAGCAAAAATCACTTGTAAATCATTTTCTCTGGGAATCCCGCAGCCTTGGTATCACTAGTGCTATAATTCTACCAGTTGTACTACATGAACGCTAAAACAAAAGCATCCAAGGATCCAGACATTTGGGCTGCGATGAGTTCTAGAAGAAACCTGAGTCCTGCTGTTTGTCAGACTCTCCTCACACACACACATTGGCTCTGCCCAGATCAGATGTTATCTCTTGAGGAGGTGTCTGTGGTGCGGATGGCTGCTGTATGAGCAGGATAAACAGCAGCAGTGGGTATAATCCACTGCGCTCAGTCCAAGAGCCGTGTGGATTAGCTGCCTCCGGCGCTACTAGCCTCTTCACTCTGCTTTTGCACCTTGAAAGGACCCTAATTGAGCCAAATCTCATTATTTGGGACCTGGACAATGAGACGATAATCAATTGGGCCCCGGTTGTCTTTAAATGGATCATCCTTGTCATAGCCACAGCTTGCTCTGGTGTGTTGATTGCACAAAATGGATGGGAGGAGGAGGAAAAAGGATTTGTTGTTCATTGATGGCAATATTTTTTATGTGTCTTTGTGGGTGTCACTTTTGAAGTCAATAAAATGTATAATGTTTATGAGTTAAATTAGCAATTAATAGCACTTTCCGTGATTAGAGTACACATTTCAAGAGCCTACGAGGCTTACATTTTTTTTTATTGTCAAAATTAAATTGTATCCTTTTTAAATCTAAATAAAATGTACATTTAATAATGATAATAATAATAACTTAAATAATAAAAAAATAGAACAAAATATTAGAAAAAAAATGCATTCAATTTGTTTTAACCCTTAAACGCATTCCTCTGGTATTTAGTGACCCCGGACGTCATTCACTACCCTCCTCCTTATCAATTTTTTAAAGTTAGACATCAACCTTCTTAGTATTCCTCAATCAATTCATTATAAACAATATAACAAGAAAAAAATTATACAATTATAAAATAATGCTGTTTTCCCAATCATTTTTTGTAAAACAAATTGTATAGGGTCGTTAATGGCGTGAGTATATTTATTCTGCACAACAAAAATTTTATCTTTGAAGACTGAATAAGTGCAATTCACCTTTATTCCACAAGGTGGCGATGTCTGATACACAATGATGAAGTGACGTTTCACTCATAGTTACCGCAGGCAGAAAACAAAAGAATAGGAAGAATCATCAGCAAAACTTGAACTGGCTCAGTGATTCACTGCAGAGCAAGAACTGAACGCAATCAAATATTACTGTCACTGTCACTTGATGGTGGATCTGGTGAAGAAGCTGTAAGCGATCAAAACATTGATTTTGAAGATGTTGAAAATGGTAGTTTTGAGGATATGTTTGAGATGGCGAATATGAGCCAGATGCAGAATGTACTGGTAAAAACGAGGACAGTGATGATGGTATAAAACATCTGCTCAAACTGAACACTTACAAGCTTCCAAAAGGTAACAAAATATGTTTTATTTTATTCTTCTGTAATTGTTACTCTAATTTCAGGAGAGTTTTATATTATCGCGACAGGTAGAGATACATCCGTGTTAGATATAGGTTCGGTTCGCTTAAGACCCGAATATGTAAGAATGATTGCCGAAACATTCATGCATTTAAGGGATATATTGACAAATTTTCATATGTTTTTTTGTATATTAGATAATAGTTTATCAAACATATCTATTAGTTGTCACAAAATAATCGTGGGATTTTTGAATTACCTTTCATGTAGTGTGTAACATAGTTCCCATTCAGTCGGTCACTTCCAACGCTACGTCGGAGACCGACGAATAGGAATCTTGCTAGCGAGAGCCAATCTACTTCGAGTGTAACGAAACAAGCTGTTTCTGCGCTTTGCATTCGAGGGTCGAGCATATCAGTACAAAGTCCTGCCCTTTGGGCTGTCCCTGTCCCCCCGTGTCTTCACGAAAGTCGTGGAGGGGGCCCTTGTGCCCATGAGAGAACAGGGCGTTCGCATCTCGACGACTGGCTCAATCTAGCACAGTCCAGGGATCAGTTGTGCGAACACAGGGACCTGGTGCTCAGACACCTCAACCAGTTGGGTCTTCAAATCAACTGGGAAAAGAGCAAACTCGCCCCCATGCAGGATCTCTTTTCTCGGTATGGAGTTGGATTCAGTCAAACAGATGGCACGCCTCACAGAAGAGCGTGTCCAGTCGTTGCTGAACTGCCTGAACACGTTTTAAGGCAGGATGGCGGTCCCACTGAAACAATTTCAGAGGCTCCTGGGGCATATGGCGGCTGCGGCAGCAGTAACATCACGCGGTCTGCTTCATATGAGACCGCTTCAGCATTGGCTTCACGGCCGAGTCCCAAGATGGGTGTGGCAGCGCGGCACTCACCGGGTGAGTATCACACCGGCCTGTCACCATACCTTCAGCCCGTGGTCAGACCCCTTGTTTCTAAGGGCCGGAGTGCCCTTGGAACAGGTGTCCAGGCATGCTGTGGTTTTCACGGATGCCTCTGCCATGCAGTGTCAGGGGTTTGGACGGACCCGCACCTGCATTGGCACATCAACTGCCTCGAGTTGCTAGCAGTACGTCTTGCACTGAGCCGCCTCAAAAGGCTGTTACGGGGCAAAGATGTATTGGTCTGCACGGACAACACTGTGACCGTTCCGTACATCAACCGACAAGGTGGTCTGCGCTCTGTCGTATGTCGCAACTCAGAGTCAGAAGTCAGACTGCCCCTAAAATGTCTGTGCACGGCCCTGCGATACCCAACACGTTCGCTAGATTCTATAGCCTACGTGTAGAGCCGGTTTCCTCCTGTGTTCTCACCTCTAACGGGTAGAAGCATTGAGAGGCCCTGGTTCTTGTCGGCTTGTTGCGCTGCGGCGCTTATATTCTCCAGAAGCAAACTCTGTCGAGTCCTCCATCACCCTCAGTGCCAGACGTGGCAGAGCGTCTCTAATCCTTGAGAACCGGTACTGGGCTGGGGTTATATGAGTGACCCTGCAGGGATCCCATATATTTTTCCACGGTCGCTCCTAAACAGAAGCCCATGTCTTTCCCTTGGGAGAGCCCCCCTTAGTGGGTTGGAGCCCCCTTTTGCATTGCAGGCTACGGCTCAGTATTCTGCCCCGCATAACTCCTTCGGGGGACGATGTGGCCTCCGTAATGTTCCTTCTAGGAAGACACGCTTTCCCAGTGTTATCCAATGAGTCACTGAGCGGGTTATGCGGAATAGCAGTGATGGACTTCTCTGTGTGAGCCCCGTCTCATCAGGTAAGAGAACTCAGGAGGGCTCCCACAGGGCACTGGAAGGGGGCAGAGGTAGGGACGTGGCGTGGGAAGTGACCGTCTGAATGGGAACGTCTCGGTTATGTATGTAACCCTAGTTCCCTGAAGGAGGGAACGGAGACGCCAGGTCCCGTCGCCATGTCCTCTGTACCCTGCTGGGGTGCCAGTTCACCTACTTGGCTCCTCAGCAAAAAACTGATTTGATGCAAGCACCTGTGCCTCATTTATATCTGCGCTGCGTGGCATGAGCAGCTGGTGCAATCATTGCATGCCAATGTCCATTGGCTCGTTTAGTTACACTCGAAGTAGATTGGCTTATGCTGGCAAGATTCCTATTCGTCAGTCTCCGATGTGGCGTCTTAATTTCCTCCTTCAGGAAACGAGGGTTACATACGCAACCGAGATGTTCTAAGTGAATGAAAACATCCTGCAAAGTTTTAAATCTGAAAGTGCACCGTATATAAAGGTCTTCTTTTGGTGCCCCCTCAACAGGAAGCCTCCTGAACGGAGCTCAAGTTCAGTTATGGTAATGGCCGTTTATTTCCTAAATACGCGTTGTACGATCAGAGCAGAGTAGGCTCGCAGGAAGGAGGGATTTAGAGAGACTGATTCATCCATCGAGTCGTTTGAGAATCATTGAACATTGTGGTGATGTGCAATGTATATTATGAGAAAATGAAACAGTTTTTTGACCTTTGATGCATGTAAACCTGTTGTTGGAGACCTCCAAAACAAAATTAGGAAACTTTAAAATAGCATAATAGGGGCACTTTAAGAAATGTGACAAATGTACTCTATTTATGGAAAGTGCTTTCAGGAGGTCTTGGCCATATTCTTTAAGAGTCTTTATGAGTGCTCTGTCACTTTTAAAGTGAATGTAATTTATACATGTTTATGTGTTACATGAGTTTTGATAGCAATTAATGCTTTGAGCCACACTTCCCAATTCATTTCTTCAGCTATGAAAGTCTTTGAAAGTATTAAAAAAAATTATAATAATTTAAGATGACGAATTCGGGACTTTCCTTCCTCTCTGAAAATAAACGAAGCCCGCAAAAGTGTGGTATCCCTCTGGGCCTGCGATGATGAACAAGCTTCCATGAAGCTTTCAGGAGGACAAGAAATTTTAGGAATTCAAAAACGTAAAAGGAGACTCATCCTCTTCTTTTATGTAAAACAAGACTGAATATATAAAAAAGTCCTGGGGAGGAAAACGATTAAGAATATTAAGGGCCGAAAACTCAGCAAACAGTAATTCTCAGCGTAACGCACCTTGTGCATATATACGCATATCCTGATTTACATATGATATTTACATGCATATGTAAACAGACATGGATATGTACGTGGGAAGCATGCTGAGGAGGACATAACGCTTTATGAAGATGTATTGTGTTAATGAGCAACCGCTGCTAATGCGACATATTATTATATACGTTTTGCCTAATTTGAAAATGCTACATTTAACACATTTTACCATGTTTAAATCCATTCCACAGATTTCCTTCCAAAATGAAGACAAAAGTCAATACATACAGTTGAGTCCATATTGCTGCTACAGTTTACACTTCATGTCAAGTCACTATAAAATCAAAATTGACAATTCTTGTTTTTTATGGAGTATTACAGTATTTATTATAAACGATGAATCCATGCGCATATTTTTTTAATTCATGTGCCTCACAATCTTTAATCAAAATAACTACCCCTCCCTTTTGTATTGACATCTCTTTTCTTCTCCGATGACGTGTTTACATGAGGGTGGGACAACCTGTCACTCACGATCGACCAATAGCAAACCACAACCATCCAATCAAATCAAGTCCCGCCCTACATTTCTTCTTGTTCATGAAGTCGTTTCACTTGGATATACACTCACCTAAAGGATTATTAGGAACACCATACTAATACTGTGTTTGACCCCCTTTCGCCTTCAGAACTGCCTTAATTCTACGTGGCATTGATTCAACAAGGTGCTGAAAGCATTCTTTAGAAATGTTGGCCCATATTGATAGGATAGCATCTTGCAGTTGATGGAGATTTGTGGGATGCACATCCAGGGCACGAAGCTCCCGTTCCACCACATCCCAAAGATGCTCTATTGGGTTGAGATCTGGTGACTGTGGGGGCCATTTTAGTACAGTGAACTCATTGTCATGTTCAAGAAACCAATTTGAAATGATTCAAGCTTTGTGACATGGTGCATTATCCTGCTGGAAGTAGCCATCAGAGGATGGGTACATGGTGGTCATAAAGGGATGGACATGGTCAGAAACAATGCTCAGGTAGGCCGTGGCATTTAAACGATGCCCAATTGGCACTAAGGGGCCTAAAGTGTGCCAAGAAAACATCCCCCACACCATTACACCACCACCACCAGCCTGCACAGTGGTAACAAGGCATGATGGATCCATGTTCTCATTCTGTTTACGCCAAATTCTGACTCTACCATCTGAATGTCTCAACAGAAATCGAGACTCATCAGACCAGGCAACATTTTTCCAGTCTTCAACTGTCCAATTTTGGTGAGCTGGTGCAAATTGTAGCCTCTTTTTCCTATTTGTAGTGGAGATGAGTGGTACCCGGTGGGGTCTTCTGCTGTTGTAGCCCATCCGCCTCAAGGTTGTGCGTGTTGTGGCTTCACAAATGCTTTGCTGCATACCTTGGTTGTAACGAGTGGTTATTTCAGTCAAAGTTGCTTTTCTATCAGCTTGAATCAGTCGGCCCATTCTCCTCTGACCTCTAGCATCAACAAGGCATTTTCGCCCACAGGACTGCCGCATACTGGATGGATTATTAGGAACACCTGTTCAATTTCTCATTAATGCAATTATCTAATCAACCAATCACATGGCAGTTGCTTCAATGCATTTAGGGGTGTGGTCCTGGTCAAGACAATCTCCTGAACTCCAAACTGAATGTCAGAATGGGAAAGAAAGGTGATTTAAGCAATTTTGAGCGTGGCATGGTTGTTGGTGCCAGACGGGCCGGTCTGAGTATTTCACAATCTGCTCAGTTACTGGGATTTTCACGCACAACCATTTCTAGAGTTTACAAAGAATGGTGTGAAAAGGGAAAAACATCCAGTATGCGGCAGTCCTGTGGGCGAAAATGCCTTGTTGATGCTAGAGGTCAGAGGAGAATGGGCCGACTGATTCAAGCTGATAGAAGAGCAACTTTGACTGAAATAACCACTCGTTACAACCGAGGTATGCAGCAAAGCATTTGTGAAGCCACAACATGCACAACCTTGAGGCGGATGGGCTACAACAGCAGAAGACCCCACCGGGTACCACTCATCTCCACTACAAATAGGAAAAAGAGGCTACAATTTGCACCAGCTCACCAAAATTGGACAGTTGAAGACTGGAAAAATGTTGCCTGGTCTGATGAGTCTCGATTTCTGTTGAGACATTCAGATGGTAGAGTCAGAATTTGGCGTAAACAGAATGAGAACATGGATCCATCATGCCTTGTTACCACTGTGCAGGCTGGTGGTGGTGGTGTAATGGTGTGGGGGATTTTTTCTTGGCACACTTTAGGCCCCTTAGTGCCAATTGGGCACTGTTTAAATGCCACGGCCTACCTGAGCATTGTTTCTGACCATGTCCATCCCTTTATGACCACCATGTACCCATCCTCTGATGGCTACTTCCAGCAGGATAATGCACCATGTCACAAAGCTCGAATCATTTCAAATTGGTTTCTTGAACATGACAATGAGTTCACTGTACTAAAATGGCCCCCACAGTCACCAGATCTCAACCCAATAGAGCATCTTTGGGATGTGGTGGAACGGGAGCTTCGTGCCCTGGATGTGCATCCCACAAATCTCCATCAACTGCAAGATGCTATCCTATCAATATGGGCCAACATTTCTAAAGAATGCTTTCAGCACCTTGTTGAATCAATGCCACGTAGAATTAAGGCAGTTCTGAAGGCGAAAGAGGGTCAAACACAGTATTAGTATGGTGTTCCTAATAATCCTTTAGGTGAGTGTATGCTTTCCATTGGGGCGAATGAATTCCGTCATCCTTTGGCTAGCGTTACATTATATGGTCATGCTCTTAATCATGCAAATGCTTTTAAACCATTTAAGCATGATAAGACACAAAAGAGAACACACACACACTCGTGTGCACAGACAGCGCTTGACAAACTATAATTATGCCAAAATTTCTTAAATTGGGTTAAATGAAGTCTTAAATAAACATAAAGAGTTATGAGAAAATGGGATGCCTGTCAGATCCGCATCATGTGCGTCAGGTCTTAAAGTAACGGCAGCCTATTAAACCAGCTGATATCTGTGATTAAGGATATCAAAGAACAAAAGAAAAAGAGAAAAATCACCCACTGCTCTTGACTGAATAACTTTTGTAGCTTTAATAGGTATTCATTGATATTTAATTTATAATTTATGCAGTGAAGACTGAAATGTTTGTAACTTTATTCAATTGCTATCCTACCTGTTAAGTCCCGGGTATATTTCAGTTTCCGTGTTTGGACACGTATCGCGCAGTCGTGTCCGCACAGCTTTTACAGTATACTCAACCGCGGATGGGCACAGGAGTTCGACACATGCGCAGTACATTTTTTTAATACTCTACCAGACATCGGAGGGCAGCACTGAGTCATGTCATCAACAGGACATTCGCTCAGCAGGATCGAAGAAGAAAAGTAGTGGATCAACCATTGCGACACAATTCAGAAGAAACAACAACACACAAACTTCATACAAATGCTCGTCAAGTTCGCCGTCCATTGTAGTGTTTTCCTCCTGTTTCAAGCGTGTTGTTTTTAAATCGCTCTTTCCGCAATTTTCTTCGACAACTGCACACTGTGAACAGTACTGTGCGTATTGCCACCTAGTGGTCTCTTCTGTCTTTTTTTTCCGCATGCGCTGTTGTACGCGCACTGTCCGTGCAGTCTCAAAAATTGGGCTGCACATGGGACGGGGTGTGCGGACGTCTGCGAACCCTCCTGATGACGAAAATGATGTCATACAGACGGTGCGCAGACTTTGGCCTTTAGACCTACCTGAAAAGGTTACATGGGTCAAAAACAACGAAAGCAATAACTTTTTGTGCATTTTGACGGGGCAAGTAAAAAGCGCACATGTAAATGTGAATTTATTATAATGTTTTTATGTGAAAATTGTTTTCAGTTTACTCAAATTAAAAGTTGTTGTGAAATGTTTTGAAGCCTAATAAATGTTAAAATTGATAGCTTTCAATTATACTGTAATCCTGAATGGCTATAATTAATGGCTAAAATTGAGAAAGAATCTATTTCATAGAGACATCAGTAGCAGTATTGGTATCAGTGGCCTTCATTCATATTTAAAATATAGGCTACTGTCTTTATGTTATTTCTAAATTAATTTTTAGATAAAATGTGAAATTCTTACAATTAAAAAAAATATGAAAAACCTTAATGTTAGGTGCAATTAATCGCAATTAATTACAGAAAACTGCGATTAATTAGTTATTATGTTTTAATCGATTGACAGCACTAATATATATATATATATATATATATATATATATATATATATACATATAAACAAGAATTACAATTGTATGTCATTTTGCTTCTCAAGTAAATATATCTTAATTTAAGAATGAGTAGATATTTGTACTAGCAAACAAGACAAAAAATACTACGAAAGAAAATCTTTTTATACAATGTGTAAAAACAAAAAACTGTTGTTGTATGTATGTGTTTGAGTGTGAACGTGCAAGAGTGAGTATTTGACAAAAGAAGCTTGTTTCCGGGAGTGTGTGTGGGAATCTCACAGGAGTCTGAGTGTATTATGGGTTTAAGAGTGTGTGAAGGTGTGTGTGTATGTGTGAGAGAGCCGCAGTAGTATGTCAGAGAGGAGGGTGTGTGTGCAGCGGACGTCACTGAAGAACTATGTGCAAGCGAATGTTTGTGTGTGCGTGTTTCTGGAGAAATAATGAACATCTCTGTGTGGGTGCGTCTGCATGTGTGTGTGTGTATGCCGGTAGCCTGTTGGATAAGCATATGTATGTGCCCAATTACGTGTCTGTCAATGTTGTTGTGTATTTTGCGTGAAAACAACAGGCTGAATGTGCACGTATCTGTGCAAGACAGCAGTTTGAGAGAGAGAAAGCGAGAGAAACGGCTTGGCAATGGTGTTTTTCCTGCAGTAATCAGGGAGAGTATAGCCCTGGCCCTGTGTACCTCTCCCTGCCTGCGGTTTGTCCACATGCCTCCTCTGCTCACAGTGGGGGAGGGTTGTGTGTATGTGTGTGTGTATTTGTATGCGCAGTTTTAGGGGTGTTGAGGCCCTTGGAAGGGAACAGGCAGATCTTGTTAGCTGGCCTGACCCACGAAAACACAGTCAACAATGCAACACGCTAAGATGAGACGTGATGACAATACGCCACAGAAAGAGACAGGAAAATTCCTGCGCTGGCATTTATCACCGTGCAATCAAGCCGCAAATGTCATCTACCATATATTCGCCATGAAGCGGCGCAGTCTCGTTCGTTTGTCCCCATCCGAAATGCTCAAAAATCAACAATTTGATGCAAGAAAACCAGATGCGCTTGTACTCGTCGCAGAATATCGTTTCTTTTTCTGCTTCCCCCGACAGCTCCAAAGTCGGAGAGGCCCTGTTCCATCTACCTACATCACCGAAATGGCATGCATGGTCCGCCACAATGTGGTGGGACTTTTTTCATGCACGAATAGGCTTTTTCTTGTTGCTCTTAGCAATACCTGCTTTTGATTAGTTCGTAACGACGGTGCGTTCGAGTGCTGAGTGAAACCCCAGACAGGCAGATGAGATACTGCTACTCTTATTCATAATCTTAGTATATGCATGGCTTAATTTAAAGCAATGTACGGTAATTTCATTGTGAAAGCACCTTGTTTCAGTAGGTACATCGATATATGACACTGTTTAACTTATAATGTTCTTTATCATATTGCCCTCCACCTCTCTAGCTTTCCTTTTCGGCTGATCTCAGCTACCTAAACCATGTGGAGTAATGAATAATATTAACCAAGAGACAAATATTGCAACTAGTATACAATATTTAGAATTTTTTTTTTTTTTTAAAGAAATTAATTTCAAAAGTGACAGTAAAGACATTGTCGTTTCCATAAAAATATTAAGCAGCACAACAGTTTTCAACATTTATAATAACAAGAAATGTTTCTTGAGCAGCAAATCAGCATATTAAAATGATTTCTGAAGGATCATGTGACACTTAAGACTGGAGTAATGATGCTGAAAATTCAGCTTTTCATCACAGAAATAAATTATATTTTAAAATGTATTAAAAAGAAAACAGTTCTTTAAAATTGTAATAATATTTCACAATATTAATGCTTTACTACATGTTTAATTAAATAAATGCAGGCTTGGTCAGCATAAGCGACTTCTTTTAAAAACATTAAAATATCTTACCGACCCCCAAACCAAGCTAGTGTAATATCTTAGTGTTGCTTCTCAAGTAAATTTGTCTTGTTCTAAAGATTTTTAAATATTTTATTGCAAAACAAGTTTTAAAAAAAAGGACCAATTAAAACCTTAGGTAATTTTTTCAATGTCCATATGCTAATTTATGACAAAATTAAAGTCCCATCAAATCAAAATTGAACATTTCTGGCTTTTAGTATGAATACGTTTGTCTTACCGTTATCTATAAGCTAGTGTGCTCCAAAACAATGACAAAATTCTCATTTAGAAGATATAAGCATTCAAAACTTACAGTCTCTCACTTTTGATGACATCACTCTGCACTTCAGCTTCTCATCAGATTTCCTGTCCAATCAAATGCTCCCTAGAATTGACAGTGTCCCGCCCCTACATTATAAATAGACGATGAAGCTGCTACTAAAATTGGTCACTTGTTCACACATTCCCTTTTTCTATATGGTGAATGGCACATAGTGCACTATAGGGGATAGGGAAGGATTCAGACAGTGTAAATATGCTTTCCATCACGGGAACCGCCACAGTGCACACACTGTCTGCTCCGGTCCAGAGAGCGGATCATATGCGCAAGTTGACGCATACCACAAAACGTATCGGACCCATTTGAATTCTGCACAGAATGCTATATTTTAAAGTGATATGGAGGAGATTATGAGAAATGGTTAGAGATTAGGAGGAAACTGCGGCTTTACAGAGCTCAACAGCTCTGGCTGATATAAACGAAATGCTATTGGCTATTTTGAAAAAAGGGGAGGGGCTGTTCGATATGTCCCACCATGTCTTCCTGTTTCAATGGAAATTATGTCAACACATTGAATAATGCTGCACGTTTCAAGGAACTTCAATGGGCCTTCAATTGGCAAAAATACACATTTATTTCTCTTCCTGGAAATGGACCAAAAACACTGATGACTCATGTCGCACTCAAATGATTTTTGTCCGATCAGAGGCCCTCAAGGAATGAGAATTCTCCTCCCCTAATACCAGCTGCAACTGACAAAATAAATAGCAAATCAGTTTATGGTTGTGTTGTAACTAATGGTGTTCAAGTCATGTCGGAAAGGTTGTATTGTTAACGCACCACAATGTAGTATTTACAAGTATTTCTAAATTGGGGGCAACAGAGAAAACATGGCAGACGCAATGAATGCAACGTCTGTAGTTGAAATGTATGAAGATATTTTTTTTTCTATTTACAATAAAACTCGTTGAGTTTCATCATGTACAAATTATGATATTGCATAATTACAATAGAATATAGGCTATAACGACTTGGCTTACAGCAAAAAACATGAATTTGTTATGGATTTGTTATAGAAAATGTACATCGCCAACTTGCTCCGGCCAAAGTTATTTGAAAGTATGTGATGTCGTAATTACGACTTCCCAACTCATGAATACAAACTTCCCAGGAGGACTTGAACGCACCATATAACCTATTGGCTACACTTGTCAACTGATGTCATGAAGTCTATAAAGAAGTTTTTAATTAAAAAAAAAATCGTACTGGTGTCAATCGGAAATTTAGGCTTTTGCTAAAGTTATTCTGTATAAATTACAGTGTTTAAATAGGCAGGCAATGAAATGCAATGCAGCCATTGTTTAAAATAAGTTTTGTGATTTAATTCAGTAGGAGGAAGAGGGACGGTGAACTGTAGTTACTTCTTGTCTGCCGTCGTCTCTGCTGTGCTTCTGTGGCATCACCCACTCTAATTTCAGCCTGCATCTCTGCAACTGCAAAAAGCCATAAACACTGAAGATTAGGTCACAACAGCTTTCATAACCACTTTCATGACCTCTTTATGCCCTCCCTCACTGTCTCGCTCTGTCTCTCGGTCTCACTCTACTCCCACAACACCTCTCTTTTAAAAAACGCTCTTTTCCAAGGTCAGATTTCCATGTGTCCTGCGCTTAATTTCAGTATTCTCATTTATAAAACCTCTAAATGTGAATCTAGACATGTGGAACTATGTGGATTAAAGGGATAGTTCACACAAAAAATGAAAATTCTGTCTTCATTCACTCTCCTTTCTGTCATTCCTGACTTACTTTCTTCTGGAAAACAAAAAAGGACCAGTTTTGAAGAATGTTTACACTGCTCTTTTTTGATGTAGTCTCACCGGCTCAGCTGTAGCTCTCAAAGAGTATTAGTACTAGTTCAATATATTCAAACTTAATGGGTCATAATTAGTCAGACGACATGCAAAAACCAATATTGCGTGGCATTATTGACATCAAAGCCATTGTGATGCCAAGTTGAAAAATGTGCATGTCAGTGAGATCTAGGGACCAGAATATCATAGACCAAGGGTCTTCAACAGGGGGTCTGCAACCCATAGGGGGTCTGCTGTGATACTGCAGGGTTTGCACCAAATACTGTGTGTTCTCAAACTAATTTTTGTGAGACACAAAAATGCTGTTAACAAGCAAAATTTTCCGTTGGCCCGCATTAAAATGTATTAAAAGTCAAATGAAAATTAAGTATGTGCAAGCACCAGTGAGATTTGAGAATTACAAAAGTTTTCCAACGAATAACAGATTAAGGAAGTTTTAGTCTATATCCTAAATTCCCCCCCAAAAAAGATGCACCTCTTGATGGAAATAAATGCCATGATGTTATTTTATTTCCACCAAGAAGTGCATCAATTTTCAAAAACTGAAAAGATCAAAGATTGAATCAAAAAGATCTTGTTTTGACAATACAAGAGTCGAGCGACAGCGTTGTCAAAACAATCCCCGTTCACACGGATCCAAAAACTATTAAAAATGCTGTATTATTCATGCTAGGCCAGTAGTTGGTGATGTCACTTTGTAAAGAAACACAACGCTATAGATTGAAGACGTAATACACATGCGCATGACGTCACCATTTTTACAAATTTGCGTTTTTGATGTTTACATGGAGACGATAACGGTATTGCTTTCAAAATTAGCACTTTGAAACACGTTTTCAAAAGTTAGCGTTTTCAGGGCCCCAAAACGCATGTAAATGAACATGAAAATGCATAAACAGTTTGTTGCATAAATAGTTACAGTGTTGTGTAAACGACCCCTTAAAATGCATCTGAATGAAGACTCAACAGCTTTCACGCACATCTTTCAAAATACAAGTCAGAAATTCTGAAAAAAAACATGTTGTTGTTGTTGTTTATTTGACTGCACACTCCGCGAACCACTCAAAAACGGTCTTACGACCCACCAGTTGACACTGGCCTATATTTATATATATATATACCGATCATAACATTATTACCACCTTCATAATATTGTGTTGGTCCCACTTTTACTGCCAAAACAGCCCTGACATGTCGAGGCATGGACTCCACTAGACCCCTGAAGGTGTGCTGTGGTCTCTGGCACCAAGATGTTAGCAGCAGATCCTTTAAGTCCTGTAAGTTGCGAGGTGGAGCCTCTATGGATCGGACTTGTTTGTTCAGCACATCCCACAGATGCTCGATTGGATTGAGATCTGGGGAATGTGGAGGCCAAGTCAACACCTCAAACTCGTTGTGCTCCACAAACCATTCCTGAACCATTTTTGCTTTGTGGCAGGGCGCATTATCCTGCTGAAAGAGGCCACAGTCACCAGTGAATACCGTTTCCATGAAAGGGTGTACATAGTCTGCAACCAATGCTTAGGTTGGTACGTGTCAAAGTAACACCCACATGGATCCACAGGACCCAAGGTTTTCCAGCAGAACATTGCTCAAAACATCACACTGTCTCTGCCGGCTTGCCTTCTTCCCATCATTCTCAGTGCATCCTGTTGCCATGTGTTCCCCAGGTAAGCAACGCACACGCACACGGCCATCCACATGATGTAAAAGAAAACGTGATTCATCATTTCAGGTCACCTTCTTCCATTGCTCCGTGGTCCAGTTCTGAAGCTCATGTGCCCACTTTTAGAGCTTTCGGCAGTGGACAGGGGTCAGCATGGGCACCCTGACTGGTCTGCAGCTATGCAGCCCCATACACAAGAAACTGTGATGCACTGTGTATTCTGACACCTTTCTATCAGAACCAGCATTAACTTCTTGAGCAATTTGAGCTACAGTAGCTCGTCTGTTTGATGGGACCACACAGGCCAACCTTCGCTCCCCACATGCATCAATGAGCCTTGGCCGCCCATGACCCTGTCGCCAATTCACCACTGTTCCTTCCTTGAACCACTTTTGGTAGATACTGACCACTGCAGACCGGGAACACCCCACAAGAGCTGCAGTTTTGGAGATGCTCTGACCCAGTCATTTAGCCATCACAATTTGGCCCTTGTCAAACTCGCTCAAATCCTTATGCTTGCCCATTTTTCCTGCTTCTAACACATCAACTTTAAGGACAAAATGTTCACTTGCTGCTAATATATCCCACCCACTAACAGGTGCCGTGATGAAGAGATAATCAGTGTATATATGCATATATGTATGTATATATATATATATATATATATATATAATTATTTTTTTTTTTTATCATATGGCTTCAGAAAACCTGTAATATACTGCACAGTTCATCCAGACCAGCACTGTTATTGTTAACTAAAAAACTATTTAAAAATGGTTTTTGGTCAATGAAATAATGATGAAATAAAATATAAATATTAGATGAGCTTAGCTTACACTTAAAAAAGCTTACATGGAAATCAGCAATTGTCTTGGCAACTAACTAAAATATATATTTTTTAAATACAAAAATAATTTAAAAAAATGACAAAAGCACAACAAAATTAAACAAAAACTAAAATTAAAATGAAAATAAAGTGAAAATTGACAGACATGAATGTAAAAGAGCAGCTTGAACACTGTGCAAAATATCTCCTCTTGCAATCCATAGAAGAACAAAAGTCATCCAGGATTTTTCAGTCAATTTTAGGTGAACTATCCATTTCAATTTGCCATTTCTCACCAGTGTACGGTGAGGTGCATGAGATTCCACCTAGGCGACATATGCATCTCTCTTTATTTTGTCTCCTACAGTGAATAAATTGTGGTTTTGCTGTGTCAACGACAAAATCAACCTACACTGTCCACTGTCAATCAGTGTATTATGGTGTTCTGTTTTCGAGTGTGTTTGGAGAGGATGAAGAATTTCTTCAACACTAACAATTACCGGTACTGGCTGCAGAGGAGAAGAGACAGGCAATGGGGGGTGGGGGGCTGTTAGCAGTGAAGATGTAGGGTGAATAAGAAGGGGGGGGGGGCATTAGCATTTGTAGGCTGCAATTATGTGTAATTTTCCAACAGCGGCGAAATTAGAAACCAAACAAAACAAGGGGGCAAATAGACTGTGCGGATTAGCTCCTCACTGACACATGCGATACAGTGGAGAGAAAGGAGGAGGGCGGGGGATGGGATGTGGGGGGGCGTTGTTGGCAACATCATCCTGCATGCAAATATTGACAAACAGAAGCAGCTACAGACAGGTTTGACAGCATGGTATTGAAGTACAATGGACTCCTAGAGAACAATCCCAGTACATTGGATAGGTTGGGTGGGACTGTAGATGCTATGGACCACCCACCGTTTGTTCATAGCGCTCACAAAACTGAGCATTCAAAAACAGTCAGATATCAATTAGATACTGAATGGAGTCAGTACTCAGTACAACAAGACTGATATAATGTCGGTATTAACTTACTGGCACTTTTGGCATCCCTATTATGTATGAATGGCATTTTCCAGTGAGATGTCTTAAATACTGTAGATGATTGAGAGTTTTGATCGATTACGAGGCAGAGCTGACATTTGACCACAAGCATATCTCAGCGTGCCAACAAACTTCATTGCAATGTTTCTCAAGCTTTTATAAATAGAAAAGTCATTGTAGTGTAGTCCAGTTTACAAGTACAAGACCGATCCAACCACAATCAGCATCCTGCAACCGTTCCTTTGAGAAAACGTGCAGGTGTTAAAAACAAACAAGCATTGGAGAAATTAAGCCAACTCAATGAACCACATACACACTAAAACCTGCGAACAGCTCCGGAGAGGAAAGGCCAAATTAGGTAATTAGAAAGGGTTTGGTTGAGAGGTTTGCTCCCAACAACCACTCGGCTATGGCTAAAGGTTGTGTCTTCAATGACATCTGGACGCCGGTGATTAAAACCTGGTGTGTAAATAATCCCATCAAATAGGAACAACATAACAACCCCTGTTTAATCCCTAATTACCCTAGCTCCTCCCCCACCTTCAAATTCTGCATTAATTAGGAGCCTGCTAATGTGTAACCACCTCCGTCCTTGTCTCCTGATGCTGTAAAAGTAAGCTAGAAATAAACTCTTTTCTATTCCTCTCTCATGAAAGACTGGTTTTTGGACAAGTTCACAACCTATTGAAGATCTTCTTGTCTTAGCTGGAGGGTGAGAATAATTAAGAGTTTTTCACAATTTCTAAAATGTACCATGACAGTGTCAACTAAAGGGAAAGATTTTGGTGAATTAAAACAATTAGTTCAGTATGCAATATGTAAGTTACATTGAAAAATTTTTTAAACCCCTACTTTTAAGTATACAAATTTAGCATGCAACTCATACTGACCCAGAGTGCCCCAACAACCACCTAGCGATGCCTTAGCAACCATCAAGAATGCTTTAGCAACCACTTAGAGCACCCAAACAACCACTTAGGAACACCCTAGCAATGACCCAGAGTGCCATAACAACCACCCTTCAATGCCTTAGCAACCACCAGGACAATTTAGTATATACATTGTCCTAGTAACCACCCAAAATACCCAAGTACCACCCAGAACACACTAACAACCAGCTATGAGTCCCCTATCAACAACCCAGAGCACCCTAACAACCACCCTGCAATGCCTTAGCAAATACCCAGGACACTTTAGTAGTTACAGTGTCCTAGTAACCACCCAAAATACCCAAGCACCACCAAGAACACCCTAACAACCAACTAGGCGTCCCCTATCAACAACCCAGAGCACCATAACAACCACCCAGGAATGCCTTAACAACCACCCAGAACACTTTAGTTCTAGTAACCACCCAAAATACCCAAGCACCACTCAGAACACCCTAAAAGCCAGCTAGGAATGCCCTGTCTATAACCCTGAGCACCCTAACAACCACCATGCAATGCCTTAGCAACCACCCAGAACACCCTAACAACCAGCTAGGAATGCCCTATTAACAACCCTGAGCACCCTAACAACCACCATGCAATGCCTTAGCAACCACCCAGAACAATTTAGTAGTAACATTGTCCTAGTAACTATTCAAAATACCCAAGCACCACTCAGAACACCCTAACAACCAACTAGCAATGCCTTAGCAACCACTCAGAACACCCTAGAAACTACATAGCAATGTATTGGCAACAACCCGGAACATGCTGGATACTACCAAAACCTTTATATATAGAAAACGTAAGTAATATAAAGTAAAGTAATATAAAGTAATATGGATCACTCATATTACTATGAATGGGAGAACATGCAACGCACATTATAGTGGAATAAGTCCCGCCTTCAAAATAAAAGAGCCAATCGACCATTGATAAAGTCATCGCATCACTGCTGCTGCCTAGAAGGTCTGGGTGCTATAGAAACAGTCAGTGTTATGAGATGCACTTAGGACTGCGCATTGGCTGGTCCAGCCTGAAAAATGTTGTTTTTGTCATGTTTTGAATGTTTAGAAACAAAATTTGTGAGACAGATTTCATTGGTAATTTCAAATATGAAATTTAATCGTACGCTTGGTGGATTGAAAGTGTTCCCATTTAAAGAGATAGGAGCTGTACTTGCATGACTGAAATAGCTGCCCGATAGGAGTCTAAAAGATGGCCACCGAGTGAAATGACTTTGCTACAACCCTACCTAGAACATCCTAGCAATCATCTTGAATACCCTAAAAACTACCCAGAACACCCTAGTAACCACATGCCCTAGCAAATACCTATAGAAGCATGAATGAATGAATGAATGAACAAACAATGGGCTACACGTAATAATTAAAAAATAATAATAAAAAAAACTACACTGTAAAAAGTGAGAAAACCTGTTGCCTTAAAATTATTAAATAATAAACTTCTTGTGCAATTGAAAAAAATTAAGTTATGTGAACTTAACAATTCCACTAAATTTTTTCAATTACGCATGAAGTTTATTTACTTAATCATTTTAAGCCAACGGGTTAAGTCAACTGATCACTTTTTACAGTGTAGTTTAATATTATTGTATGTATTACGATGGTTTTGAATCTTTTATATGACTAAACAAAAGTCTCTATAATGTTGTCTCAAAGGCATGCAAAACAAGTAACTTTCTTGATGTTTGACTTGCATGTTGTGACAAGGGCAAATAGAGCATTCAGAACTCGACTTTCTGAGCAATGACTCCTGAACAGGTTAAACTGGAAGAAGAACATTCGCCAAATACAAGGTCCATCCTTGAATCCTACAGTGTCAAAGTCAAGTGCCTCATTTCAACAGTGGCAAAGCTTTACACACAGATATTGATATATGTATTTTTCAACAGGTACAACACAGGATCTCTGCAATTCCTCTGCAAATATTGATGGGAACTGAAGCGACACTGACTCGCAGGTTTCTCTCTGACTTGCCTATAGCACTATTCGAATGGGATTTTCATAATATACCAACATCTGAGTTATAATTATTGATATAGGATGTCTGTGGCTGGAAATGGGGAGGGGACTTGAAAGGGGATTGAGTCCAGGGAGTGAATTTTAGGGGGTTCCAGTTCAAAATGTGGAGAATTTCCTATTTTTATCCACATAATAGTCTCTAAACACTATGCAAATTTCATACATAAATATAGTGGGATTTTCTGCATCTATGGTTTAAAAATATAAAACATGTCCCCAACTGGGGGTCCCACCAGAGAATCTTGGCCATTTCCACTACTGAAAAGTACTACACGCATTAGGATTGGGAACTCTGTGTGTATTTGGAAGATCAAGTGCTCTGCATACACACATCATCAAACTTGATAAAATAAACAAGACTAATTATAACATTGTGTAATTAAGGCAAAGAATTAATTAAGATGAAAATCATGCCTGATCACAGCCGCAGCCGCTACATGCCTTCAATATAACTTTTTGCTGAGCCTGCCCTAGTAAAGACTTCAACCCGACAGGGGGATTACGTAATTGCGTAACCAAATTGTAGACACCTCAGAGGACTTAGGATGGCATTTGGCACAGAACCTACATTAAAGGTACACCATGCAGGCAGTACAGTGAAGTTTAGCTTTAGTTATCTATGGTATTTAGCAAATAAATATGGAGAAATATGAACTGAAATTGAAATGTATACATTCGTGTTTGACAATGTGATTTCAATTTCAATATATGTATTATATATATTCATATATGAATCCACAGAGAGATGCAAATAATTGCTTCGCACTGTAAACCCTAACACTTAAAATAATTAATTGGTTTGAGTAGAGCCAACTCAAATTAAACAAACTAGTTCATTGAAATTAACTTTTATGAGTATTTCGAAGTTTAAGTAATCTGAATTGTTTCATTGTTTTGAATTGTAGAGTTTCTTTTCATTTAGACTAACTTAAATTTAACTGAAACTGGGCTGGGATTTCTATTTCCCAGCATGCTTTGCCATGACACTCCAAAGGGACAGTAAATGCCAAAATTAAGTGTTATATAATGTTTTTTTTTTGTGCAAGATTAATGTTAAATGGGAGTTATGCTAGTTTAGAAGTTTCTGTTATGTTGGTTTTACCATCATGGTGACGAGTGGAGCATGAGCTTAGTTTGAGAACAGATATTTGTTAAATGTATTATATTGCTGTACACATTCAGCTATGCTATGCTAATGCTATCAAAGCATTGTGTAACCAATTAGCATTTATTGAAAGTTTCCACTACTAAAAATATTAGTAAGATTTCTTAAAATTTCTTAAAATATTTAAGTAAGCTTATATATATATATAGATTTGCCAAATTATATGGGTTTACAGTGCGGAATAGGGCTTATACATGCAAAGCTGTTTGTGTGTATGTCTGTGTGTTTGTGTAGCAGAGAATGGCTAACCGCAAGTTTAGTGTTTGATGAATTTGACGAGTGATCACTTCCAGCAGAAGCATGTTCCTCAAAGCCATATGTAGCCAGACTCTTGAGTATCAGCATAACATCTTGTTCTGGCCAAGAACCGCCCACTTAGCCAGGAAACAGCTCTCTGACTGACATGTAAAATGACTAATCAGGGTTGGCTTTTTACATGACACATCAGAGTCCAGACTTGACTCAACAAGCTATATTTTGTTTACTTGCTACTAAGTGTCTCAAATAAAACTCTTGAATTTCTTTGAAAGATTCAGTGGCACGAACCTCAAAAACTAGAGGCAAGTTCTTCCTCGGAAGTGCTGCAGTGCCTGAGAACTTGTAAACACGACTTTCCAAGAATGCTGATAAAAATCTGTGAACCTTGAAACCCCCAAAATTGTGCAGAAATTGATTTGAGCACACCATTTTTGGCAAGTGCTTTAATGGTGGAGAAGCTCAACCCCAAAACTCGGCCAAGTACAACACATACAACTTTTCTAACAGACCTCATTTTCTTGCAAAATAATGGCTAAATTGAACTTTTACCTGGTATCATCCATGAATGAACAAACTAAAACATTGAGAGGTTAGCATGTGACTAATGTGAGTAAGATGGGAGCTAGTTCTTTGTTTATCTTTGGATGCAATGTTGACTGTAAATGTTGATATGTCCAGATTCCATCTTCATGCAGTCCTTCCATCTTTGGGTTAGTTTGGTCTCTCGTCATTTTATGTGGAACGTGATGCAGTAAATCTTCACATCCTAATGGGAATGTTGCATCCTCTTGCCTTGCATTGTTGGCCTAAATTACCAGCTTCAGTTTTGGAAAATAGGAAGAGGGTGCACAATTATTTCAGATTTATCTCTTTGGACATAACCCAACATATTGAGATGATTATTGTTATGCACGCTCCAGATTCTGATGCAAGTTGCGGTCTCGTTATTGACATGCTTTCATCTGAAGAATTCCCTTGGACGTCCCCTATTTGAGCATTGTTTGTTATTAAATGACAACCATTTCTAATTTGCAATCCATTCTGTGTTATTGTCACAGCAATGGGTGTTGAGATATGATGTTGTAGCATTGGGAAAGACGTATGTTGTGAAATGAACTTATACTGTAGATAGAACGAGATAGCTACTGTAGGGGTATTGCTTCAGGCTTGCACGTAAAACAAAGTGTAGACAGTGATGGGGAAGGACTTACAGACAGTACGAACAACGTTTGACTCTTCCTAACTTCCCTAACATTGACTTGTCTTGAGAATCCAGAGATTGGCTCTATGGCCAGACGAGATGGGCCAATGATAAGTAATTCTCACAGACTGCATGATTCCCTATCTGGCTTTTTCGGAGCATAGGATCTCTGCAGGTCACAATCCTTCTCCACTCCTGCAGTGCCCATCCCCCCACCAGAGTAATTGGACACAGCTTCAGCACAGGGAGCATGTCTTTCTTTTTTTTTTGTTTTAGCATGGCAAGCACACTGAATTAAAAGAGAGGCTCTCTCTAGAGAATAAGAAAGAGGAGAAAGGGAGGGAGGCAGAGAAAGAGAGGTGCTGTGTTATAGGGTTGATTTTATTCTTGTTGCTGGTGCAATGTCTGAAGACGCCCCAATATTTTAGCTCTTAGCAAATCAGTTCACTTGGTGGCCATCTTGGAAGTGCCCTTGCACAACTAGGTATTAATGCACAGCTACTTTGTACTTTTAAATGAGGAACGATTAAAATCTGCAAAATGGTTCGTCAAGATTAAATTAGCAATATAATCTGACAACATAGCTCAAATTATAGCTCAAATCACACAAAAAAACGGCCCATTGCTAATGATGGGTATATGGTAGGGACTACATTTGACAAAGGATTTACTTTGCGAACATTAAAAAAGTGTTTTCTATATAGTATGAATGTGCGTAGTATGAATTTAATTTGTATGTACTACTGTCATTATCATGTGACCTACCATCAGTTGTGTCACTTCACTGCCATTCAAAAATCCTCTCCCGTGGCTTCATGGGATAGTATAAGTGTCCATCGTATGCACACTTCAGAATCTCGCTGGAAGTAGTAGGTCATCCGGGTACCGCCAACTGTTTTATGAGTGCTGTGAATTTCAGACATACTACTATTTTCGTATACTTATGTAAACACGTGTTTTACGGGGACTTTCCATAGACATAATGATTTTTATACTGTACAAATTGTATATTCTATCCCCTAACCCCACCCATCACTGAAAACTTTCAATTTTACATTTTCAAAAAACATCATTTAGTCTGATTTCCTCATGGGGACCAAAAAATGACAAGGATTTTGGATATTGCCATCTTTGTGGGGACATTTTTCCTCATAATGTAGGGTTTACCTGGACCACACACACACACACACACACACCCTTCTGTATTTTATTAAGGTTATTTCCACAGATCTCTGCTGCCAACAAGGCAGCTCAGTTACCCTGGAGCTATTAAGCCATTAAGTGAACACAACACGCAATCACACCCTGAGAGAAGACTCTCCACATTACCCATCAGTCAGTGTATCGATTCAAAACGTGTTAGCCAATCCAGCAAACTCCCTGTATAAGCATCCAGGTGTTCAAATTCAGTTGTATCTGAAAGAAAAATAGAAGATCATTGGTAGAAAATAAACTTTAAGCTGTTGTGTGATTTATATTTCAATATTTGTATACTGCAAAAATGACTTGAAAATGGCTTTTAAATAGTCTTTTTTTTTTTTTTTTTTACTTGTTTCCCCCGTAAAAATTTCAAAAAATTCTTAAAACAAGATAATATCTTACACAGTGTTGCTGCTCAAGTCAGTTTAAGACTTTTTCATAGATTCTATCTTGAATATGTGTGTTAACTTGTGTTCTTAACTATTTTTTTTTCTACTGGAAAAGTAGACAAAATACAAGAATACAAATTATGAAACATATAACAGTTTTTAAAAACATAATTAGTAACATAATTAGACTTGGTTAGCAAACATGCTAAAGCTAAAACGCGGTTTCTCTCAATTGAAAAACTCAAACAAAATGGATGTTCCATTTGAGACTATGCTACCATTCAAATTCCTTATTTAAGATGCAGTTAAGACTTTGATGCTTGCTTTTTTTCTAATCAGATATGGAGTGTTAGCGGGAAGGGATTCATAGGATAATTCTGTCACTAGTGCGCTAGCATACAGATGGCCTTCAAAGCTAATAGAACTAAAAGCCACAAAACTCCCATTTTGATTTCATCGGGTATTTAAATGCTGAGAGCTGAGTGAAAATGACATTCCGTGCCAGTGACAAGGATTTCTTATCCCTGTTTGGAGAAGCAGCTGTGAAGAATCAGCAATGCACCATTATGCTAGGACAGTCATTCTTGCGTTTAATGTCAAGCACAGCATCTTTCTGGTGGTGCATCATTGTAAAGGAGCGTGTGTGTGTGAGTGAGAGAGAGAGTAAGAGAGAGAAAGAGATATGCATAGTAATAGATGGTATTGCTGGTGTGCACAACATCTATCATTTCTGTCTGTGATTAATGAGTGTACTGGGAAGGACTGCAGAGGGAAAAAAGGAGGAAATAGATTAACACTGGACCAATCTCGGTCAAGTGACCTGAAAACACTAAAGACCTCCCAGCAGTGGCGTGCTGCAAATTTTGGGGGCCCTCTGCGAAGTATTACATAGGGCCCCGCCCATGAGTAGTGACATCAGCACGGTGTTGTTAATCAAACTTATAATATACAAGTAAATTAACATTAGAATATTTAATAGTATTGCTAATGGAGATTTCGTTGTTTAAAATACATAATAATACTTCATTTTAAAATACAAAAACAACTTAAAAATGAATTGTCCTAAAAAATCGATCTATCCGACAATCTTTATCTATATCTATCTATCTATCTATCTATCTATCTATCTATCTATCTATCTATCTATCTTTATCCATCCATCCATCCAGTTTTCATACTCTCATCTTTAACTTTTGGGTACTAAATTATAGAATTTTCTGAAATATATGCATTTGTTTCCATTATTTAAATAGATGGTAATTAAGGACTCTTTTTGGTAGAACTGACTTCATATTTTCACTGGTATTATACTAATTTACATTTAATAGAACTCCATTATGTGAAAACAAATATATTCAGCAAAATCTCAGAAGACATTATCCAATAACTTAAAAAAAAGCTTATTACTTACTATAGTGTATTTTATTAACATAAGCATCTCACTCTTTTGGACTGTAAAAAGAATAAACCAGCCAATATTTTATCATCTGACAGAGATTAATTAAGACAAAGGAAAGATAAAGTAAGAGACAGACCAACAGACAGACATCTGGTAAGGATGCAAGTAAGGCAGTTGACGACAAACAAAAGAGCCAAAGTAAATAATGTAAATGGCCTTCTCTCACTGACCTGTCTGTGTGACTCAAGTCACTATTTATTATGTGATGGAGGATTATAGGGGCTATGCTAATGAGTAATCATGTGCATATATGTAGGTCACATCATCCACCCACTAACACCCTTCCAAACACAGACAGACAGACATTTTGACAGGCCAATCATTGGATTAATGATGACAGTCACATTCACACATAGACATCAAATAATAAACTCTAAACTAATAATTGGTGTTGTTTGTTTTCCTTAAAAAACAACAACTCATACTGTATCTTTCTGTATCTTTCACACTTTATCACTTATTTAGGTATCACCAACTCTAAGTACAATTAAACACAAAATAAGACAAAAATGATTTAATTATTTAAACTTACTTGATGGTGAAATAATAAAAAAATTTATAGAAAAAGTGAAAAGCTTCACTTCCATTCATAAATCCCCTCCTGTGGCCTCATGGCATAGTAAAGTGTCTATCAAATGTTAACTTCAGAATCTTGGCGGAAGTAGTAGGTCATCTGGGGACTTTCCGCCTACTGTTTTTCGAATATACACTATATTGCCAAAAGTAGGACACCCCTCCAAATCATTGAATTCAGGTGTTCCAATCACTTCCATGGCCATGTATAAAATCAAACACCTAGGCATGCAGACTGTTCTACAAACATTTGTGAAAGAATGGGTCGCTCTCAGGAGCTCAGTGAATTCAAGCGTGGTACCGTGATAGGTTGCCACCTGTGCAATAAGTCCATTTGTGAAAGTTCCTCACTACTAAATATTCCACAGTCAACTGTTAGTTGTATTATAACAAAGTGGAAGTAATTGGGAACAACAGCAACTCAGCCACGAAGTGGTAGGCCACGTAAAATCACAGAGCGGGGTCAGCACATGCTGAGGCGCACAGTGTGCAGAAGTCGCCAACTTTCTGCAGAGTCAGTAGCTACAGACCTCCAAACTTCATGTGGCCTTCAGATTAGCTCAAGACAATTTTATGCTCCCAACTTTGTGGGAACAGTTTGGGGATGGCCCCTTTCTGTTCCAACATGACTGCGCACCAGTGCACAAAGCAAGGTCCATAAAGACATGGATGAGCAAGTTTGGTGTGGAGGAACTTGACTGGCCTGCACAGAGTCCTGACCTCAACCTGATAGAACACCTTTGGGATGAATTAGAGCGGAGACTGCGAGCCAGGCCTTCTCGTCCGAATGCTTTTTTTGGGCTCTTTTGAATGATAGCAGTTAAGGCCCCAATATACTTCTGGTGTGTCATCATTTCAGATAAAATCAGGTCAAAATGAAGTTCAATTGGGGTTTATTTCGGGAGTTCAAAACAGCTGAACAAAAAAGTGAACTTTTCATAAAAATTAATTCCGGCTGGTAAAAGCGGTCAAACTTCCATTGGTCCATGGCAATTACTTAATAGGTAGGTGTGGCTCTGAGGCTCCGCCTTATCTGACGTGAAAATCTTCTCCAGTTAATTTTTTCTCTTCAGTCAGTTGAGGTCAAATGTGAGTAAAAATTGAACACACTGGAGAGCTCTTTTTAGTATAATTTAAGGAAAGGTGTGCAATGCGATGCAACATGCGCGAGACAAGTTTTGAATTAATGAGTGCAGATGCGGGAGGGAAGATACTGATAAGTATGTGGAAAGCGGGAGAAAAAAAAATTACTTGTGGGCACCCGCAAAATATAATTATCTAATAATAACAGCATGCAGAAGTCTGTAACTGGAGATCTGAAGAGTTATGTGGAAGTATCACTATCATCTGTCTGTGTAAATTGGAAAAAATAGCCGGACCCACTTTATATTAGGTGGCCTTAAAGGTGCAATGTGTGATTTTTAGCGGCATCTAGTGGTGAGGTTGTGAATTGCATCCCCTCCTCCCTTTCGGAGCACAAAGAGAAGCTACGGTGGCCGACACAGGACAAAAATGTTGTTGTTGGAGAGAGCAGAGAGTGACGCGCTCTGTAAAGAAGTTTGTCCGTTTAGGGCTACTGTAGAAACATGACGGCGCAAAATGGTGATTACACTGAAAGGGGACACACGCAGTGTTAATTTTGACAGCAAATTTTGATTTAGTTTTAGTCATAGTCTTTTGACTAAAATGCCATTTAGCTTTAGTCATATTTTAGTCACTTGAATTGTTTTTAGTTTTAGTCGACTAAATCTACAGTAGATTTAGTCTACTAAAATATGAGTTTAGTTAAATTGTAATGCATTAATTGAGCATTTAAGCATTACATAACCGACTGTTACTTGAATATGTCAAAACTGACATTTTGACATCATTGTGTTTTTGACCGTTCAAGCGAGTTCAAGAGAGCTCAATTAATTTTTTTTGTTTGTTTTTTAAAAACATCTATATAGTTTTTATAATTTTGTACTTCTGTTTTAGTTAGTATATCAGGTTAAGCTAAAGCTTCAAATAAGTTTACATTTATTTTATCGATCCTTTATTGAATAATATGTGTCAAATACTGTTCTTAGTCTTTCCTCCTGACTATGAATTAAATTGGAATTAAATTAAATACAGTTTATTGTTTAACCAAAAACGTATATATAAAATGTGTGACTTTTAATTATAAACAAGCTCGAAATACACATTGACTCTTATTTTGAAATGTCTGCGGCTTACTATTGCAGTTGCAGGCTGCTCATTCAGATGAGGGAGATAAAATATGCATTGTTACAACCGTCTAAAACATATTACTATATAAACATGGTAAAGTAAACATTGTCATTATTCCTCAGCATTAGTGCAATAAACAAGTAGGCTACCTGGCATAAATGTGCGCTATTCATTGATTGCGACCTGCTCTGAAGCGCTGCTGTGTGAGCCTGTAGAAAGCGCAACAGCGCCGTGTTTTCCTACCGTTAGATCGGCACGTTACAATTCAAATGTGCACATCTATTACACAGGACATCAGGGCTGCGTTCAGCCCCGACAAACCGTTTTTAAACGGAAAAGGTGCTGCGTTGACCTGTTCTGATGACGCAAGAGTTGCAACTATGGCAGCTGAGAACGTATAGCTATGGCTGAGAAGGCCATTCTCTGTGTTCTTTTTGAAGAATTTTCGGAGCCTGATGAAATCGATATTTTAACGTGTTTAATACTGCAAAATTTTTATGTAAATCACTTAATTACATTGTGTATGAAATTTGGTATATAAACTTGGCTTGCAATGAAGCTAAAATACAACTACATCATCATGTTGATATGCTATATTTTTACTATAAAACTCTTACAACAATCATGTCTTCTAATATCTTAAATTGTTGCGTATACTGAGCTGCAGCAGACACATTTGTAAACAACTTTACTTGGACCCATTGTGCGAGCTGTCTCTTTAACACCGCACGGTTTATATACATGTTGCTGCTGATTGGGCTGACATATTTGACACACCCACCTAACAAGAGAAAACGCATCTCAAACCCCATTGCACACCGTTTCCCGGAAACATGGCGCTCAACCCGGAAACCGTAGCAAAACGTTGTGCACCATATTGAACTTGGATGGATGGACTGGATCTCTTCTCTAATCGTCTTCTCTAAACATTTTTGTCTCGTTTTTATTCGTTGACGAAAATGACAGTAGATTTTCATCATAGTTTTTGTCATCCAAAACTGGTTTTTATTTAGTTATCGTCTCGTTTTCGTCAGTGAAAAAAGGTCTTTGACGGAAATTATGACGAAAATTATTCGTCAACAAAATTAACACTGGACCCACGGTGTATGGAGATAGAAATGGCTCGGTGGAAGAAGCCATGGAGGAGCTGATAGGAGGAACCATGGAGAAGTTGACAGTGGAAGGGCCAATGGAGGAGTGGATGGTGGTAGGATTCATGGAGGAATGGATGGCCGACGAAATCCCAGAGTGACCCAGGAGATGGCCATGAGGGAGGTGACCCATGGCAGCAGTGATGGAGGGAGGAGCCAGAGTGGTCCTTTGAGCCCGACTGACTGAGGCCCAGGCAAGGTCCAATGGACCGAGAGACCCGGGGACATCAACGGACTGGGAGATCAAGATGGAGTCCCAGCGACGAGTGGCCGAGGTGGAGCCAAGGGGCCGAAGTGACGCCAGTGTGAGTGAGTGAGGAGTGAGGAGCCCGAGGGATGGAGGAGCCCGAAGGAGCCATAGGGATGGATTGCAGTAGACAGCCCAGAAGTCTGTGGTGATGGTGGAGCGGCGACTGACCAGGGCGTAGCCGGTGGGACAAGGGAGCCTGGTGGCCAGGGCGGAGCTGATTGGTTGATGGGCCGAGGTGGAAGTCAGGGCTCCGAGGGACGAGGCGGAGCTTGGGACTCCTCATGCCAGGGCAGCACTGGGGACCGGAAGCCCCAAGGTGGATCAGGGCTCCATGGCAGGGCTGATGGTGGAGCTGAGGGGTTAAAGTTAGCCAATAACCAGTGGAGGCGGACACTTCGCAGACTTTGCTTCTGGGACGGACTTGGCAGCTGGCTCTGTTGTGGGCTTTGGCTCAGGCTTGATGTCCTTGGTGGGTAATGGCTGGGTTTCTCGGTCTGCGGTAGGCTTATCTGCTGTGGTAGTGTGCACTGGGTCTGGCTCCGGGGTGGTGACGGATGGTGAGTGGGACCGTCCAACAGGAGTTTCCCCAGGGCATCACCAGCCGGATCTAATCGTCAAGTCTGATCCAAATGCCACCATGAGTGTGATGCCATTGCACACAGCAAGGTGGCTGGTGCCGATGAACTCTTCCACATATTTCTCTAAGGTCCTTTCTCCTTGGAAAATACAAATCATGGCCCTGTTGGGACTGTTAAAGCTCCCCATCAGAGGTGTGTTGATGGAGGCAATCTCCATATTAACTTGGAAAGATGGAAAAAGGCTCCAAAACAAAAGTATTTATTATATTATAAAAGCAAACTCAAGTAATCCAACGGTAACGTACAGCGTGTAACAACGATAATACCAGACAACTGAAGCGAGCACAAAGAGGAACTTAAATACATAGTGATGATGAGACAATGACAAACAGGTGTGATGATGAGTGACTATGACAACTAAAGACTGGCGGAACAAAGGAATCACAGGAAACAGATAACTGACGAATACAAACTAAAAGTCCATGAAAGTGAAACTAAACACACATTTGTGACAATATCGGGGCCTCCTAGCAACCACCAAAATCACCCTAGCAACTACACTCACCTAAAGGATTATTAGGAACACCTGTTCAATTTCTCATTAATGCAATTATCTAATCAACCAATCACATGGCAGTTGCTTCAATGCATTTAGGGGTGTGGTCCTGGTCAAGACAATCTCCTGAACTCCAAACTGAATGTCAGAATGGGAAAGAAAGGTGATTTAAGCAATTTTGAGCGTGGCATGGTTGTTGGTGCCAGACGGGCCGGTCTGAGTATTTCACAATCTGCTCAGTTACTGGGATTTTCACGCACAACCATTTCTAGAGTTTACAAAGAATGGTGTGAAAAGGGAAAAACATCCAGTATGCAGCAGTCCTGTGGGCGAAAATGCCTTGTTGATGCTAGAGGTCAGAGGAGAATGGGCCGACTGATTCAAGCTGATAGAAGAGCAACTTTGACTGAAATAACCACTCGTTACAACCGAGGTATGCAGCAAAGCATTTGTGAAGCCACAACACGCACAACCTTGAGGCGGATGGGCTACAACAGCAGAAGACCCCACCGGGTACCACTCATCTCCACTACAAATAGGAAAAAGAGGCTACAATTTGCACGAGCTCACCAAAATTGGACAGTTGAAGACTGGAAAAATGTTGCCTGGTCTGATGAGTCTCAATTTCTGTTGAGACATTCAGATGGTAGAGTCAGAATTTGGCGTAAACAGAATGAGAACATGGATCCATCATGCCTTGTTACCACTGTGCAGGCTGGTGGTGGTGGTGTAATGGTGTGGGGGATGTTTTCTTGGCACACTTTAGGCCCCTTAGTGCCAATTGGGCACTGTTTAAATGCCACGGCCTACCTGAGCATTGTTTCTGACCATGTCCATCCCTTTATGACCACCATGTACCCATCCTCTGATGGCTACTTCCAGCAGGATAATGCACCATGTCACAAAGCTCGAATCATTTTGCTATCCTATCAATATGGGCCAACATTTCTAAAGAATGCTTTCAGCACCTTGTTGAATCAATGCCACGTAGAATTAAGGCAGTTCTGAAGGCGAAAGGGGGTCAAACACAGTATTAGTATGGTGTTCCTAATAATCCTTTAGGTGAGTGTATATGGCAATGCACTAAAACACTCAAAACATCTAGCATCGCGTTTTGCACAAGCAAGTACCATTTTATTCAGAAAATGTAAAAATCTAGTTAATTTGTTGAACTTAAGTTTACCACACATCTCCATCCCTATCAGAGCATGAGGAATAATCTGCCAAACCACTTAATTTTTCCATTCTGAGCAGTGCACACCAGGCATGCCATGTCTAAACAGCTAGCCGTGCCCATGAACTATATTTAAACACATTTTTTATTTTCTTGAGTATTGTCATCTGTCATCTGCTGGCGTAGGTGTTGGAGAAGAACTACTGTTTGCTTTCTGAAGCATTAGTCATTTTCAGAGAGCCAGGGGGCGGAACATAATGCTGCCCATCTACCGCCCAGCTCTGTTTTTCTCTTTCTCTCCTTCACTCTGTCCCTTTGTTGACCCCGGTGTTTTGCAGAAACACTGCATAGTCCTTTGCTAAGTTGAGCCCCTTCCACAAGCATACAGCTGACAAAAGCATTATTTGGATGGGATTTGTTTTTTCAGGGTGACGTCTGCAAAAGAACATTTGCATGTCTTCTCCTCCATGAAAAAAGAAGTCATGCATTTCGTCATCAATTAATTCAGTTGTGATGTAACTTCAATTATATAGGCAACAACACACACACTGCAGCTTATAAGGAGGTCTATAATATCTGAAGAAAGCTATCCGTTAGCATTCCTATTCATTTTAATTGCAAATGAATGACATTTGTTGCATGAAATTAGCTGTGGTTGAAAAAAATTTTCGCCAGTTGCTTCATGTAAACTTGTTTAATTTGGATGAGAATTAGTACAACATTAAGCTGGTGTTTGTCAAAGAACCGTATGGATTTGTAAAAAATGTAAGCAAAACATGCATTTCCGATTGGGATAACGATAAAATCACTGGCTAGCATCTGTAAATACTGAAATTACATCAATCAGAATCCGAATCAGAAAGAGCTTTATTGCCATTTGTGCATGCACACAAGGAATTTACCTTGGTATTGAAGGTACACACATATACACACAGATAGGTTTAGTCCGAATAAACATTTACAGATAATGAACATATTTACAGTATTGTGAATAATAATATGAATAAATAGGACTAAATTAATTTGCAAGGATATTGCACAAAAAGTGGGGTATTGCACTTGGTAGGCATTTAAATGTTCAAGAGGGAAATAGCCTGTGGGAAGAAACTAGATGTTCTAGTGCCTAGTGATCTGAGGCACCATCCGGACAGCAACAATTCAAATAGGTTGTGGTCAGGGTGAGTCTGGGATGATTTTACCTGTCTTTTTCCATACTCTGAAAGAGTACAGGTTCTGGAGGGTGGGCAGGGGTGCACATATTATCCTCTCCGCAGTCCGGACTGTACATTGTAGTCTCCTGATGTTTGATTTGTTGGCTGAACCAAACCAGACAGTTACAGATGAACACAGGACAGACTGAGAGTGACATCCGCGTAAAACTGTGTCAGCAGCTCCTGTGGCTAGTTGAACTTTCTCAGCTGGCGAAGGAAGTACAACCTCTGCTGGGCCTTTTTCACAATGGAATCAATGTGATTGTCCCACTTCAGGTCCTGAGAGATGGTAGTGCCCAGGAACCTGAATGACTCCACTGCTTCCACAGTGCTGTTCATGATGGTGAGTGGGGGGGAGTGCTGGGGTGTTTCTCCTGAAGTCCACTATCACCTCCACTATTTTGAGCATGTTCAGCTCCAGATTGTTATGACTGCACCAGACAGCCAGTTGTTCGACCTCTTGTCTGTATGCAGACTGATCACCATCCTGGATGAGGCCAATCACTGTGGTGTCATCTGCAAACTTCAGAAGCTTGACTGAGGGGTCTTTAGAGATGCAGTCATTTGTGTAGAGGGAAAAGAACAGTGGGGAGAGGACACAACCCTGAGGAGCACCAGTGCTAATAGTGAGAGTCCTGGATGTGAGTTTCCTCAGTATCACTAGCTGCTGCCTATCTGTCAGAAAGCTGATAATCCACTGACACATTGGGGTGGACACAAAAAGCTGGGTCAGTTTGTATGATAGAAGATCTGATGGTGTTGAAAGCAGAACTGAAGATCCTTCAAAGACCACACATAAGATCCTCGCTAAAGTCCCAGGTCTGTCGAGATGTTGCAGGATAGAATGCAGTCCCATGTTGACTGCATCATCCACAGACCTGTTTGCTCTGTATGCAAACTGAAGGAGATCCAGCAGAGGTCCAGGGATGTCCTTCAGGTAGGCCAACAGCAGTCTTTCAAACGACTTCATGACCACAGACGTGAGAGTGTCAGGTCTGTAGTCATTAACTCCAGTGATTTTGGATTTTGGGGACCGGAATGATAGTGGAGCATTTGAAGCAGCAGGGAATTTCACACCGCTCCGGTGATCTGTTGAAGATCTGCGTGAAGATACGGGCCTGTTGGTCAGCACAGACTTTTAAACAGGCAGGTGAAACACTGTTTATGCCTGGAGCTATCCTAGTCTTCTGGGGGTTTTTTTCCCGAAAACCCAGCTCACATCTTCAACACAGACCTTAAGCGCAGGTTGAATAGCAGGAGGGGGAGGAGGGGGTTGCAGGAGGTGTTGGTTTGTGTGAAGTGCAGATCAGGGGTGTGTATCTCTAAAGCATCTTTAGCTAATTATGGTCGCAAGGTCAGTCATTATCAGCATAGTTCAATGAGTCTGTGTTTCCCGAAACCATAGTTCCAACGAACATTCACAATATTGTGTGGTTGGAACGACAGCTCTCGACCTGTGGTTAGAACCATAGTTTCTTGTTTATATGACATCTGGACTTAATAAATCCTTATCTTGAGCAAAATAAGCAAGCTGATTAATCTATGGGCCAGATTTACAGGGCAAATAAGCTCCTCCCGTAAGTATTGCGTCTGAAAGGGAAACTCCTACAAATGCATATGCAATAAGCTCAGCCGCAGAAATAACCCTGTCCACGCCTTTTCAGCGCAAATTGTTCCACTATGTGTTTTAGTAAATCCTGACAGTAGTTTTTTACGCCAAAAGAGGGTTTGCACTGACGCAAGCTATTAGTAAATCTGGCCCTTAATCTCAATCATCTCAATCATTATCAAAAACATCTTTCAGGGTAAACAGTACCTTTACAAATGTCACATAAATATCATGTTTTTGAAGTTTCATGAAATTTTGAAGTTTTGAAATTTCACATCCTAACCTTTTTCATGTCATAAAAAAGTCAAAATATCTAATATTTTACAAGATTTACTTATCTTAACACGTTCATAATGGGTGTCCACTCAGTGACATCATTTCCTGTTTATGGTTGGCTGTCACGTTACAACAAAATGGCTTCCTACATGTTATTCTCAACTGCTCAGCTGTGTCCCAATTCGCCGACTTAAACTATGCACTAAAAGTTTTGTGAAGATAAAGTACATATTTTTGAGTGTGTAGCAGAAGAGTAGACAAGCTTTGGGACATACTATCACGTCATAAAATTGCATCTTTAACAGCTGCTCTGTCGCATAACTACGTGCATCCTGTCACCATAAAATGGCCTGTCAATCATCTTTTCACAGTTAACATCCTCCACAATTAATTTAATTTATTAGAGAGAAAAGAAGTAGCACGTTGATCAGCCAGTCGTGGGTCTTTTTAATGCGGAGAACTCTCCTCATATTTTTGCATAATGATGCATTTAAACATTAATGGCCAAACATATCTTTATAAAAGTTCACCTTGTTGATGCAGATGAAATATAACACATAACATAAAAAAAAAAATGTTTTATCAGGTTAAATGTTGATTATTAGTCGCTCAAACCCCTTTATCTAAACCTCTGCTTAACTTTAAGTAATTAAGGGATGTAGAATATGGCCATGCAGAATAAGACATTAATGTGCTTTATAAGTACTAATAAACAGTCAATATTCTGCATGCATGTTAATAAGCAACTAGTTAATAGTATATACACTGATCAGGCATAACATTATGACCACTGACAGTTGAAGTGAATAACACTGATTATCTCTTCATCACGGCACCTGTTTGTGGGTGGGATATATTAGGCAGCAAGTGGACATTTTGTCCTCAAAGTTGATGTGTTAGAAGCAGGAAAAATGGGCAAGCGTAAGGATTTGAGCGAGTTTGGCAAGGGCCAAATTGTGATGGCTAGACGACTGGGTCAGAGCATCTCCAAAACTGCAGCTCTTGTGGGATGTTCCCGGTCTACAGTGGTCAGTATCTATCAAAAGTAGTCCAAGGAAGAAACAGTGATGAACCGGCGACAGGGTCCAAGGGCCCCATTTGTGTTTATATATATATATACACTCACCTAAAGGATTATTAGGAACACCATACTAATACTGTGTTTGACCCCCTTTCGCCTTCAGAACTGCCTTAATTCTACGTGGCATTGATTCAACAAGGTGCTGAAAGCATTCTTTAGAAATGTTGGCCCATATTGATAGGATAGCATCTTGCAGTTGATGGAGATTTGTGGGATGCACATCCAGGGCACGAAGCTCCCGTTCCACCACATCCCAAAGATGCTCTATTGGGTTGAGATCTGGTGACTGTGGGGGCCATTTTAGTACAGTGAACTCATTGTCATGTTCAAGAAACCAATTTGAAATGATTCGAGCTTTGTGACATGGTGCATTATCCTGCTGGAAGTAGCCATCAGAGGATGGGTACATGGTGGTCATAAAGGGATGGACATGGTCAGAAACAATGCTCAGGTAGGCCGTGGCATTTAAACGATGCCCAATTGGCACTAAGGGGCCTAAAGTGTGCCAAGAAAACATCCCCCACACCATTACACCACCACCACCAGCCTGCACAGTGGTAACAAGGCATGATGGATCCATGTTCTCATTCTGTTTACGCCAAATTCTGACTCTACCATCTGAATGTCTCAACAGAAATCGAGACTCATCAGACCAGGCAACATTTTTCCAGTCTTCAACTGTCCAATTTTGGTGAGCTTGTGCAAATTGTAGCCTCTTTTTCCTATTTGTAGTGGAGATGGGTGGTACCCGGTGGGGTCTTCTGCTGTCGTAGCCCATCCGCCTCAAGGTTGTGCGTGTTGTGGCTTAACAAATGCTTTGCTGCATACCTCGGTTGTAACGAGTGGTTATTTCAGTCAAAGTTGCTCTTCTATCAGCTTGAATCAGTCGGCCCATTCTCCTCTGACCTCTAGCATCAACAAGGCATTTTCGCCCACAGGACTGCCGCATACTGGATGTTTTTCCCTTTTCACACCATTCTTTGTAAACTCTAGAAATGGTTGTGCGTGAAAATCCCAGTAACTGAGCAGATTGTGAAATACTCAGACCGGCCCGTCTGGCACCAACAACCATGCCACGCTCAAAATTGCTTAAATCACCTTTCTTTCCCATTCTGACATTCAGTTTGGAGTTCAGGAGATTGTCTTGACCAGGACCATACCCCTAAATGCATTGAAGCAACTGCCATGTGATTGGTTGATTAGATAATTGCATTGATGAGAAATTGAACAGGTGTTCCTAATAATCCTTTAGGTGAGTGTATATACACATATGGGCAATCAATATACACTGCTCAAAAAATTAAGGCAACAATCATCACAGTATAACACCAAGTCAATTAAGCTTCAGGGATGTCAATCTGTCCAATTAGGAAGTGACCAATAAGTGATTGTGAATCAGTTTCACCTGCTTTGGTGCTAATGAAAGTGACAACAGGTCCACTGGAGAGGCAACAGCAAGACAACCCCCAAAAAAGAAATTATTTTGCAGGTGGTAGGCATAGATAATTGTTCTCTCCTTATTCTTCCTGACTGATTTTTGTTTTGTTTTGTTAGGGTCCTTGTCACTGTCTGTAGCATGAGGCAGTACCTGCAACCCAATCAGGTTGCACAGGCTGTCTGATCCTCCAGGATGGCACATCCATACATGCCATTTCAAGGAGGTTTGGTGTATCTCCCAGCACAGTTTCAAGAGCATGGAGGAGTTGCCGGTAGACAGGCAGTTACACGAGGAGAGCTGGACAGGGACGTAAAAGGGCAACAACCCAGCAGCAGGATCAGCCCAGTATCTACTCCTTTGTGCGGGAAGGAACAGGAGGAGCACTGCCAGAGCCCTACAAAATGACCTCCAGCAGGCTACTGGTATGCATGTTTCTGACCACTGTCAGAAACAGACTTCATGAGGGTGGCATGAGGGACTGATGTCCTCTAGTGGGACCTGTGCTCACAGCTCAGCACCATGCGGTTCGACTGGCATTTGCCAGAGAACACCAGAATTGATTGACGCTCCGTTCTCTTCACGGATGAGAGCAGGTTCACACTGAGCAGACGTGAAAGATTCTGGAGATGCTGTGGGGAACGTTATGCTGCATGCAACATCATCCAGCATGACCGGTTTGGCGGTGGGTCAGTAATGGTCTGGGGAGGAATATCCGAAGCAACGACTGCTGTTAGGTACCGGGATGAAATCCTCAGAGCCATTGTCAGACCTTATGCTGGTGCAGTGGGACCTGGGTTCCTCCTGGTGCATGATAATGCCTGGCCTCATGTGGCTAAGAGTGTGTAGACAGGTTTTAGATGACAAAGGCATTGATGCCATTGACTGGCCCTCACGTTCTCCAGACCTGCATCCAATTGAGAACCTCTGGGTTCTCTTATGTATTGGAGCATCCAAAGCCTCCAAGTAGCACCACAGACTGTCCAGGAGCTCACTGATGCCCTGATCCAGGTCTGGGAGGAGATCCCCCAGGGCACCATCCGCTATCTCATCAGGACCATGCCCAGACGTTGTTGTGAGTGCATACAGGTATGTGGGGGCCATACACACTACTGACTTACATTGCTGTGATGAACTTCATGCAAGTTGGATCAGCCTATAACTTCTGTTTTTTTACATTGATTTTTGGTCAATTTTGAATCCATCCCTCACTGTGTTGATGATTTTGATTTCCACTGACAGTTGTCACATAATAAGGGTTCTCTTTTTTTTTGAGCAGTGTATGTTATATTATAAATGCAAACACAAAATATATGTGCCATAAAGTTATGTTCTGAAACGGAAGGGTTCCATTCCACTTAAGGTTGTAGCTCCATCTGTATTAGACCAGACTGTCTGATCCCTGATGTGACAGCCTCCATTACCGTCTGCTTAAATCCCTTCCCATGCCCCCCAAACCCCCACCCCCCACATCCCTCTAGGCACAGTGAGGTCAGGCAGCAGCATCGCTAGAGGGTTGTAAGCACACAGGATCATGGGATTGTTAGGGGGGTTCAGACTTAACACACGTCTGTGTGGGCAAGCAGGATTGGCAAGCGCACACACGTGGGTGGTTTTGTGCGAGACAGAAAGAGGGAGCTGGAGAAGAAAGGAGAGAGAGAAATAATGGGAACCATTCAGATTTTTTTGCACCAGTGAACAGTGAATACTGGGAGGTCTCATACCAGAGATGATGTACATCACTCTGTTGTGTTTTGTGATGTCATAATACTTGGCCTTGAGTCAATAACATGTCAGTTAGCTTTCATTCAGTTCTTCTCAACTGTGTCTACTGCTTGGGTGAATCTCACGAGATCTGTCACAAACATATCCAGGTCACATTTCACCTCAAAATCAAAAGGAGTGTACACTTATATTTTTCTTATATTATAAACTCCTATTTTAGGATCAGTAAGTGGCTCGTTTATTTGCATGACAATTTAAGCATATTTTTCCTCCCAAATTCTCATTACTGCAATGCAAAAAATAAAAATAAAATAAAAAAAGTATAATCCTATCAATTTAAAGGCCTGTCAATTTAACATGCAAATTTAGTGTGATTAATTATTAAAAAAATATATATTTTGTGATAATTATAATTAAATATATTTAATGTTTTAAATGATCTTTATTGGATTAAATGCACTAGTCCAGTTAATTAATATGCATATCTCGTTCTCCCAAATTCTCACTACTGTAACAGTAATGCAAAAATATTATCCTCATTACTGTAATGTAAAGAATACGTAATTTTCAGAACTGTAATGCAATAAATAAATAAATAAAAGATTAGGCCTGTTCATTTAACATGCCAATTATTTGTGATTAATTAAAAAATGGTCTAGTATTATAAAAAATATTTAATGTCTTAAATGATCTTCTTGTAAATAATTTGATTAACATTTCCACTCTCATTACCAAATTCTCATTACCGTAATGCAAATAAATAAATTAAAGATTAGGCCTGTCAATTTAACATGTTAAATTAGTGTGATTAATTATTAAAAAAATTATTAGTTAGGGTATTATTAAAAAATATATTAAATTATATTTATTGGATTTTCTGAGCAAATATTGAAAACATGCACTAATCTATTTAATTAATATGCATATCTTATAAGTAATTTCAAAATTTATTAACAGAGCTAAAAATTATATTTAGCTTCAAGATGTTTTTAGGACCATTAAGATTTTGTATGGTGACAATTAAACACATTTCCCGCTAAATGTCATTACCATAATGCAAAGAAATTATGTTTTTTTTTTTTCCCTTTAATATACAGTAATTAATTACAGTAATGAGAATGGGAATTACAAAAAAGTCCAAGTAAACATGAACACATTATTGTAATGAGGATTTGGGGCAGGAAATGTGCTTAATTCTCATACAAAAATAATGCCTTCGTTTTTTCTTTTGATTTTGGTTGAAATGTGACCACAGTATGTTTTTTGTGAGATTCACTCACTTACTTTTCAGGAGACAAGTGAAACCCATCCAGTTCTCTTTTAATTTTTTATTTCTTTTGCACACACGCTCACCCACACATCCAGTGTGCTGTAATGGGACCGTACATCAGCTCACAGACACACACATGCGAGCGTGAGTCTGCAGCGCTCGAGCTCAGCTCTTAAAGGGAAAGGCCCGTGCACATGTGGCTGGTTAGCATGGTGACGGAGGCACTCCATCAAATCCGCAAGAACACAACAAGACTGTGGCTTGCACTGCTAAATCTGGCTGAGAATAGTAACCTGCACTGAATCTGACAAGAAAGATCCTTAGCAATATTCATGCGTGCACTACCAAGGCGTGTTGAATATTGAATTTTTTTTGTTTTTTTGATCATTGAATTTTTTGTGCACAATTCCATGACAATTAAGCACATAATATATATATTAAGCCTCTCAATTTGACACTAATTTAATGTTACACTACCGTCAAGTTTGGGGTTGGTAAGATTTTGTGATGTTTTTGAAAGAAGACTCTTATGCTCACAGAGGCTTCATTTATTTGATCAAAAATACAGTAAAAACAGTAATATTGTGAAATATTATTACAAATTAAAATAACTGTTTTCTATTTGAATACATTTTAAAATGAAATTTTTTCTTGTGATGCAAAGCTGGATTTTCAGCGTCATTTCTCCAGTCTTCAGTGTCACATGATCCTTTAGTATCATTCAATATGCTGATTTTATGCTCAAGAAAAATGTATTATTAATATCAAACTATTGTGGAAACTCTAAGTATTATTCTGAGTTTTTAAAGTTTTTAACTCTGAGTTTTTAAAGAACAGCATTTATTTGAAATAGAATAATATATATTTTTGTAACATTATAAATGTCTTTACTGTAACTTTTGATCAATTTAATGCATCCGTGCTGAAAACAGTATTCATTTCTTAATACTTAAATCACACATTGGATTTCAATGAATGAAATATTCAATTTGAGAATAAAAAATTGCTTACACTTTATCTTAATGTGTTCGTGTTACAGTGTAATTATGCGTTTAAGTATTGTGTAATAATAATTATTACTGTATAATAATATGTACTTACTATAGGGTTAGGATTAGGGTTTGGTTTAGGGTTAGTTGCATGTAATTATGCATAATTTTTAGTTATTACTACAGTAATTACATGTAACGTGTAACAAGGACAATATAAAATAAAGTGTTATCAAAAATGTTTACTGAATTATATTTATTATAAAATTACAAATATAAAACGTATTATAAAAATGTTATAATGTGAAGTATGATTAAAAGGAGTGAAGTATGATTTAAATTTCCATTAATAACAATTTTCATTTTCATTTTTAAGAAATTTAAAGCTAAATTCCCAGCTAAACAACTGTGATGTGTAAGAACTGAGGCCCAATTTATGTGCGCACATCAACATTGGATTTAAAAACACACCAAAAACAGCTCTATAGAGATTTAATTTAAGTTATTTACTTTCAATTATTTTAAAATTATAAAATGAATGTAAAAATTGCATTGTGAAATCTGTGCATTACATAAAGCAAAGTCATTCCTTGCCTTGCCACAGTAACAGTAACTCTGTCACCCCGGGCTATTGGCCGAATCCCTGTGTTTAGTCGCATGGTCTCTCTTAAAGATTCCTTTTTAAGCGTCTTACTCCGTGGCAATAAATAACGTCTGTCAGACTTCTAAGGGCCCGAGTGAAGAAGTGTGAAAGATCAGAGGGTTTGCGTGAGTCAGGGTTGAGTCACAGGAGTGGTCAGTTCTGTGGGTGTTTTGGGTTGTCTTTCCTCTCTGGGGGCCTCACACAGACTGTAGCGCTACATGCCAGTCTTGACATTCTCCTGAATCTACAGTTCTGGGCTAAGATCAGCTTCTAGTTTTATCTCAGAAAGAATGGTTGAATTATTATTAGATTTCAACAGCTTGATTTCTTAGTTAAATTACACTCAAAAGTGTGATCAAAAATCAAACGTTTTGACAAATCCGTGTTTTGATTTGCTCCCAGGGGAAGCTAAAGGTTTCCAAAGTTTTAAAGATCAAAGTGCACAACAAATAAAATGATTGTCTCCTAAAAGAAAAAAATTATTCTGAACTGCCGAAACGAATTCCGGTCTCACTTCCTGTTATAAACCTATGTAACAATGTAACAAATTTGCATAATGCTAGCCTATGGTCTTCACTAGCTGCCCACGATCAACGTCTACTTTAAACCGCCCTCAAACAGCTACAGTTGTAGCTGAGACTGGAAGAGTTTGGTTTGTGTTTACGACATGTCGAGAAGACACTGTTTTTAGCACTGCAAATTCACTTAGATAGGATGAGGACTCACACTGAAATTGATAAAGAAAAAACCAACGCCATCGTTACTGTTCGTATCGCTGTGTAAACAAGCGCTGAGGAGAGGAAGCCTGAAGCTTAAATTCAGATATGGCAATGGCCATTTTGTTTCCGACACGTGCTGTAAGACAATCGACCAATCACAACAGACTGGGCCGTCTGACCAATCAGAGCAGAGTAGACCAATCACAACAGACTGGGCCATCTAAACAATCAGAACAGAGTAGACCAATCACAACAGACTGGGCCATCTAAACAATCAGAACAGAGTAGACCAATCACAACAGACTGGGCCATCTGACCAATCAGAGTAGAGTAGACCAATCACAACAGACTGGGCCATCTCACCAATCAGAGCAGAGTAAACCAATCACAACAGACTGGGCCATCTGACCAATCAGAACAGAGTAGACCAATCACAACAGACTGTGCCATCTGACCAATCAGAACAGAGTAGACCAATCACAACAGACTGTGCCATCTGACCAATCAGAGCAGAGTAGACCAATCACAACAGACTGGGCCATCTGACCAATCAGAACAGAGTAGACCAATCACAATAGACTGGGCCATCTCACCAATCAGAGCAGAGTAGACCAATCACAACAGACTGGGCCATCTGACCAATCAGAGTAGAGTAGACCAATCACAACAGACTGGGCCATCTGACCAATCAGAGTAGAGTAGACCAATCACAACAGACTGGGCCATCTCACCAATCAGAGTAGAGTAGACCAATCACAACAGACTGGGCCATCTCACCAATCAGAGCAGAGTAAACCAATCACAACAGACTGGGCCATCTCACCAATCAGAGCAGAGTAAACCAATCACAACAGACTGGGCCATCTGACCAATCAGAACAGAGTAGACCAATCACAACAGACTGTGCCATCTGACCAATCAGAACAGAGTAGACCAATCACAACAGACTGTGCCATCTGACCAATCAGAGCAGAGTAGACCAATCACAACAGACTGGGCCATCTGACCAATCAGAACAGAGTAGACCAATCACAATAGACTGGGCCATCTCACCAATCAGAGCAGAGTAGACCAATCACAACAGACTGTGCCATCTGACCAATCAGAACAGAGTAGACCAATCACAACAGACTGTGCCATCTGACCAATCAGAGCAGAGTAGACCAATCACAACAGACTGGGCCATCTGACCAATCAGAACAGAGTAGACCAATCACAATAGACTGGGCCATCTCACCAATCAGAGCAGAGTAGACCAATCACAACAGACTGGGCCATCTGACCAATCAGAGTAGAGTAGACCAATCACAACAGACTGGGCCATCTGACCAATCAGAGTAGAGTAGATGTCGATGTCTTGATCTGGAGGCAGTCATATGTAAATGTATTTGCTCATGTGACATCACAGATACCGCAATATCAAAATGAGCTGTTTTTAGAGCTTGATTAAATAAATGCTTTGTTTATAATAAGGAGGACATTTTAAGCAATGAAACTTGCAGGATGCTTTAAAGGTTCAAAGATCTCTTATGTCAAAGGATCAAGCTAAATTTGATTTCTCATGTCATGACCCCTTTAAGAACTACGCCAGAGGGGAATATTGTGAGTGAAGTATGATTTAAATGTCCATTAATAACAATTTTCATTTTTAAGAAATTTAAAGCTAAATTCCCAGCTAAACAACTGTGATGTGTAAGAATTGAGGCCAAATTTATGTGCACATATCAACATTGGATTAAAAAACACACCAAAAACAGCTCTATAGAGATTTGAGCTGCTCAGGGAAAGCTGAATGTCTCTAAAGCACGTCTAGAGTTTTGATAGAGATCCAGCTGTCATGACGAGACACTAAAGTAGTCTCTGCCGTGAGATGTTCCATAGCCTCATGGAAATCAAGTGTTTGGATGCGTCAGTTCTCATTTAGTGTCATAATTTGAATATTTACAGTAAAATTTCAAAAATGGCGAAACATCAGCTACCATGGACACCAAACACTAGCGACAGCATATAATCATGCTTTATGCCTTGGTTCACCCGCTGATGTCATTACCCCAAGCATGCTCCTTCAGCAAATGAGACTTTATGAAGATGATAAAACAGAGAGGCATAACTTTCAGATGATGCATTTCATTCTTATTTGCTTATTTGCTTTTTATTGAAAATGATTCGCCAGTTGTGTTGGCCCAATATCCTATGTATGCTCCTAAAATGTACACTATGCAGGATGTGCGAGCATTCAAACACACCTGCATTTTGACTCTTTCCATATGTTTGTAACCATTAAGCTTTATTAGTCCCAGAGCTAATTCTTAGGATGATACATAGTTTTGCTCCTCAACTCCATATATTTTTCCCCCCTAAAGCCCAAAATATACACAGTTTTTATGCGTATGCTAGGGTATGCATACAGTGCATATGATGTGAAGTAAATTTCATCATCAGCATAGTAGTTCAAGTGTTCATGTGTGCACCCAAACTTAAATAAAATCAAAATTAATCCAATAAAAGTATAATGTTAGGATCACTCCAGAGCATAAGTTCGCACTAAATAGACCTAAATACACGAAGACAAATTTTCTGTGGATTAACTGAAAATGTATTAATTGTTAACCACAAGATTAGTAATGTGTGCTAACAATTTAGATTTCTTGCAACCTTTGATAAACAAATTTTTACCTTTAATGTTAGGTTAAGCATAAGGTGACCAGATTTCTGGGACATTTCCTAATTGAGTGGTGAAAATATCACTGAAATCTCATTTGTTATTATCAATTAATAATAATAAAAAAAATAAGTGTTTTTTAAGTGTTGTGTTGTGGGTTCATTATATTATTATCATTAACATTAATAATTATTATGATGTAGTTTGATTATTAGGATTTTTGGTCTGGTTTTCAATTCACTGCACCCACAAACCCCCCCCCCAAAAACAAAACAAAACAAAATAGTAACCAGTAAATAACAAGCGGTTCAAAACAATATTATTACAAAATTAATACATTACAAAAACACATTACAAGAATAAAACAACATAAATATGATATGATAAATACAAAAATGTAACAAATATTTTAACATTTTATAATTGTATTTAATATTTTAATTTTCACAAGTTTATACTGTATAAATTACAACTTTTTTTTACTTCAAATATTTTGTTACGTTTGTGCTTGAAAATGACTCTTACTATCTTTAATTGAGCTTGTTATTTTGCATTATGGGCTTATTGTAAGCAGAAAGTTTGTGTATGCAAGTGTAATTGTTTGTGGAAATTACTTGTGACTGCCGAACTTTTGGGGACGTTTAAAATTGTGCAAAACAATCCCGCACCCTGTTGAGGCCCTGTTATAAAGCACATACAAACAGTATTACTTTAATTTAACATGAATAGTTAGTAAGTTACTACCTTGAAAGCAATAACGATATTTCTTTTGGTATTTGGCGATAATGGCACTCTGCTCTGGGTTACTGGGTTGAAATAGTAGCGGCGTGCGCGCGACCAAGTCAGACCGAGTCAGCGTAGCTCACAGCAACATATGTTGGTGAAAATAATCATAACCAGCAGGCTGCATGTTAGTCGGGCTTTTTTTGCAATGCATTTGAACCTCCCACGGTCTCTCTTGGAGCCAACACGGAAGTGACTTAAACTGCAATTCATCGACTAGCCGCTAGAGACTGACTCCAAAAGGGAGTCAAATCTGTATCTCCCCAATGTTAAAATGCCCAACTTCACAACAGAAAAAAATATGTTTACAGCCTGGTAAAAAAAAGTTGGTTTTGGTCTATATAGCTAATTTTGCCCTTCAAAATTTTTGTATAACTCATTTGTTTAAATTATATTAAGCCTTAAAGTTCTGCAAAATTAAGGGCGTGGCCACTTGGGTGACAGGTGAATTGCCACTATGGTTGAGCTAGGTGGGTGTGGTTTCTGAAACCAGGCACCTCTGCTCCACCCACGTCTCGCCTCTTTGCCCAATTTCAGTTATCCTGCCAAGATGGCGACGGCTGGCTCCGCCCACTTTAGGCTTCAAAAACGCTCTTCAGAAACCTATGGGTGATGTCATGTACACTACGTCCATATTTTTGTAACTGTACTTTTGTAACTTAGTCAAGCATACTTGTGTACTAAGTACAAACATATATGTAAATGCACACAAATATGCAACACTACCTCTCTTAAAAAGGTATCCTGTTCCTTTAAAGTCAGCATGAAACGTAAGTTGTGACTCTTTTCTTCCCTATTTTGATATATATTTGAGTGAAACAGCTTCTTAAACAAGAACAAAATTAAAGGGATAGTTCACCCAAAAATTGTATTTATCCCATAATTTACTCACTTTCAATCCATTCTAGGTGTATGACTTTCTTCTTTCAGCCAAACACAATCAGAGTTATATTAAAAAATATCCTCTTCCAAGCTTTAAAATGGCATTGAATGCGATTTTTTCAGTTTTTGAAGCCTCAAAAAGCACATCCATCCATCATAAAAGTAATCCATACAAGTCCAGTGGGTTAATAAACACCTTCTGAAGAGAAATGAAAAATATACATATTTAAAACTTTATAAACTATAATCACGGGCTTCCGGCAACGACTGTACGCACGTTCACGAGAGAGTTGAGTTCTGGCGGAAGGGTGACATTTGACCCGATGTATGACGTAGGAAGTATGACGTAAGCTTAGGTGAGAAATGACGAACGTGGAAATGCAGAGGATAGAGCAAAACAAAACATCAGTCACGATTTAGTAGTCTCAAACAAGAAGTTTTAAATAATAATGTCGGAGGATTTCGATATAAGAGAAGAGGAGCTACGTGCTACGTCCTACGTCGGGTCAGAGCATGGACGTCGGAAGCAAAAAAATTGTGGGTGGGTCCTCTCATAGAAATATTTTACTGGAGTGGATGAAATTTACATTAAGTGCAAATAGCCCGCCTTGTTTACTAAACGTCTGGTTGGGCCAGGCAAAATTATGGAAGACACCAAATTATTCAGACATGCGCATGAGTCCAATATCATTGGTCTTAAAAAGTGGGTGGGTCTTGTCCCACTCACATACAATGGTTCCGACGCCCATGAGTCATAGGTCATCTTTCTGCTGGAACTCGACTCTCTTGTGAACGCGCGTACGGCTGTTGCCGGAAGCCAGTGATTATAGTTTGCAAAGTTTTAAATATGGATATTTTTCGAACAAAAACCCATCGCTTTGCTTTAGAAGGCATTTATTAACCCACTGGAGACGTATGGATTACTTTTATGATGGATGGATGCACTTTTTTGGAGCCTCTATTCAATGCCATTACAAAGATTGGAAGAGCCATGATATTATTTAATATAACTCCGATTGTGTTTGGCCGAAAGAAGAAAGTCATATACACCTAGGATGGCTTGATTATTCCGTATTCAACTTACGAAGAAAGTGTAACGCCTCACGCAAATCAAAGCGCTTCCAACATCGTCGCACCAGTTACGTTTTTTTTTGTATACGGGAGTCAGTCTGGCAGAAGCTATATATTTTATTTTATAACGTGTTAAATATGGATATTTTTCTTACAAAAACCCATTGATTTGCTTCAGAAGGCCTTTATTAACCCCCTGGAGCTGTGTGGAGTACGTTTATAATGGATTGAGACACTTTTTAGGCTTCAAATTTTGGGCTGCCATTCACTGCCATTATAATGCTTGGAAGAGCCAGGACATTTTTTAATATAGCTCCGATTGCATTTGTCTGAAAGAAGAATGTCATATACACCTAGGATGGCTTGAGGGTGAGTAAATCATGGGCTAATTTTCATTTTTGGGTGAACTATCCCTTTAAATATTGTGTGTTATTTGTAGATCACACCTACAAACACAATCCAAAATCAAAAACAAAATGGATTTCAGATAGCAAGGAATGTTAGTCATCTTCAATATTTCAAACAGCATTATATCTCAAACAAGCTTTTAAATAAAATACTGGACATACAAATAATGTAGCAATAAAACGCCTCAGATTCCCAATCTTGGAACACAAGCGTAAATTCTTACTTTCAAACCCTCAAAGTCATACACGAAGGCCTGAGGCAATGTTAGCGTCTTTTCCATATCAGTCCCTGTGCCAAGTAAACACGGGAAGAGTGTGCGTTCCCCTTTAAGAGGCCCCCACCTCTCCCAGCGCGGCGGGAGGCAGAGCACATTCCTGGAACAGCGCGCGAGCGAGAAAAAAAATCACCAGCGACCTGTTTCAAGTCCCCCCAATAGAAACTGTGCCTGATTTGTGGCCAATGTTGGAGATGTAAAAAAAAAAAAAAAAAAAGGGAGAGAAGAGGAGGAGGAGGAGGAGGTGGGGGAGAGGGAAAACACTAAAGGGGGTAGCTATGGAGATAGAACGTTTTCCTGGCTGCTTTCTTTGACAGGTGTTGAGTGGGGTAAAAGTCTTAAAACAGAATCCAGCATGTACGCCAAAGGTAAAGGAGCTGTCGTCCCTTCTGATAGTCAAGCGAGAGAAAAGTAAGTGAATCGCGCGCGCTTTAAAGAGTCTCGCTTTGCTTATTGCGGACTCGGAACTTTCTAAAACTGTGCGTACTATTGTTTGAAGGTGTATTTAGTGTGAATTCGCGCTCTGGAGTGATCGTCCCTGGATCTTTCTAACTTTATTGCCGGTTGTAGCACTTTAATGCTTTTAGTTGTCCATGCATTTCGATTTTATTTAAGTTTGGGTGCGCACGTGAACACTTGAACTGTCCAATGCATCCAATCTGAGTGATGTTGCACGCTTGCATCTCTCATTTTGAGTGCATCTTTTGCATCAACATTAGCCGTGCATCTGTTGTTTATGAGTTAAATTGGTGGATAAATATACCCGAGTCTTTTTCTCCTGGGTTTCGGGCATGTATTAAAGTTTTGGAGATGTTTAGTAGCCTACGCGATCGTGTTTGGTTGAACTCAATGGTATTTGTCCCTATCTTATCACGTTTGTATTTGCGTTTTAAAGCCAAGTTATTTTAGCAATTCTAACATTGGTTTTTCTACGCCTGCATATGATTATTTTTAATATTTAATGTTTTGTTGAAGCGTTTAAGCGTAAAGTGTTTATAAAAAACTCGTGTTGCTTTAAGTTTTGGTGACTTTTCCACGCTGGATATTGTAATATTTTATGGCACTACATCACCATGTGATCTTTCCACTGTTGTGTACAATCTGTTGCCATAGAAACAACCTTACAAACCTTAAAAGCTATAAAGTGACCTATAATATTCATAAATCTGTCATATGGGGGTCATAGGCTACTGTGTCAGACTTGGAGACTGTGATAGGACCTTTAGTATGTGAGGAGTCTAAGATGATTTTCAGCTGTTGTGGACATATAACACACTTAGAAGGGAGGATTATAAGGTTAAACTCCTATACTGTGAATATTATGTATAGGAGATCAGCATCTTTTGTCAAGGCGAGAGCAGTTGCTAACAAGACCATTTTTAAATGGAAATTCTGGACGAAAGTGTAACTGGTGAGGTTTTTCAAACCTGTTTGGAGTCATTTTATCATTCAGATGTTGTTCATCACTTTGAGGATATTTTATGTTGTAGTTTTTGTGTGAGAAGCTTCCTAAAAGTTTGCGTTGTTCGTCCTTATGTTATCTTTCCAAGAAACTTTCACTTGTCCTGACATTTTCATTTTGTCTCTTATAATAATAATAATAATAATAATAATGTGAAGTTGTGTGGGTCCATCATTCAGGTTTTGTGAAAGGATGTAGACGTCCCCTCAAGTGTTGGTGCCACGGGCATCGCATTAACACTGCAGGTTACCCTTTCTCATGTTGTATTCAAAGATGTGGTGTAGTGACCACACAGGCTTTGTTTCGTCAAATTTGTTGGCACTAGTCAAGCAAAGGTGCTGTTATCCTCAAGGAACTGATTTCATACTCCGCTTAGGTTTTTAGGATGGACTAATGAAGTTTAAACCTCATTCATTGGCATCCTTGCCAAGTTTGCATGGAGAAACCGCATGAAAAAGTGAACTATAAGGACTCTACGAATCAGTAATGTCAAGTTTATTGCGTCATTCTTGTCTTCAATTAGTTTCAAAGCTCCGGTTCATCAAAGTTTAGTGTCCACAGGTTTGGAAGATTCGATCAGATTCCACAAATTAGCTGGAATGCTACATGAAATTGCGCATTGTGTTTTTTGGAGTGGAAATTAATGAAAACAGATTCTGGTCTGGGTCTCCATCTCCTATTTTCCCCCAACATCTTGAGCACTTCTCTGGGTTCCCTTAGTTTATTGGTGTGTCTAAGAGGCAGCGAGTAGGTCTGAATGCATGGTTTTGATTTCATCCAGATGGTTCAGCCTCCTCCATAGAGGTGTTTTCAGCTACATATAAAGGGAATCAGGCATGCACACAGAAACAGGACGTTGTTCTTATGAAGAGCGTCTGATTTGCTCTGTTTTGGATAAACGTTGCTCTCAGACAGATGAGAATCAATTAATTTCCTATCTTGGATAGCTGGATGTATGGCTTTTCAAGTTTACTTTGAAGAGAGATGTTCTCTGTAATTATTTCGGGGCATATTTAATGATCGCTCTCAGTTGTAACGCGGAAATGTCTGTTTTGTGCGTGCGTGTTTGGAAATCTTTTCTAAAAGAGCGCTCGGCCCGCTTTCATCAGAATAATTGAGATGGATTGCCTCATGAAAGTTTATCAACATTTTTTTATTTAGCACTATTGCATTCATGATTTTTTTCTGTCAATCTTTGGTTATTATGAATGAAAGATCAGCCAAGTTGTGTCACGAAGTACAAGGTTGTGGAACCAGGCCACACCAACAATATAATGACAGCACTTTTCAGGATGTCAATGGAACAATCAGACCACTTGTGATCGGTTTGCAAAACATTTGTTCTAAAATTGAGTTTTTAGTTTACCTATAAGTTGCATCTATAAGGCAGCATGTTGTTTAGTGAGTGCACTTAGCATGTTCCTTATTCTAACGTCAGGTGCTTAGTTTTATATTTCTGATACATTTCTGGTTAAATGTAGGGATGCACGATATATCAGCAATCATATTGGTATTGGCCGATGTATGTTCACTTTTAATGTTATCGTTATTGGCCGGATAACAATTTTTATTTCTCAATATATTAAAGATGATAAACAATAGATTATTTCCTTCAGCTGTTCGCCATGATGGTTTTGAATTGCTTGAAATATGATTGGAATCACTTCAAAAAAGAAAAATACAGTTAAGTGCAACATGTGCAGCGCAAGTCTGTCATATAGGCTACATAAAATTAGAATGAGAACATTATAATTGTGTGCTTGGGACATGTTAATGGTGAGACTTTTGTTTTTGTAATCAGGCTCTCAAAAAATATAAAAATTGGATTTAGATTTATCGGCCAATATATCGGTTATCAGCTTTCAAATATAAAGAATGATATTGTATCGGCCAAAATTTTCATATCTGTGCAACCCTAGTTAAATGTTTACCTGGGACGGAATCAAAACAATATTATTTATTGGTATCTGCAGATTGTATACTTAGTTGTACATGTTCATTTAACATTACATTACATTTAGATTACCTTTTGCTGTCATCTAATTCTTAAAGTTAATCTTTAAAAACACAAATTGAACTATGCTAATTCTAATCCTTAACAAATTTCAAAATGATTTTCTAATTTTCAAAATGTACATCATAATGTTGTAATGCCTAAAGTCACTTTAAAATCCTTGTTTTAGTGTTAATTTCGTTAACGAAAACTGTGACACAAAATGGTTGCCAAAAACCTTTTTTCCATGACTAAAGGCCCCGATATAATCGCCACGGGCCAATGGTAGTACAAAGTAGTAGTACTTTTCTGGAAAGTTTTGCTTTGGCAAGCTATTTCGAACTCCCAAAAAAGAACTCCAACGAACTTTGTTTCGGCCTAATTTTGTTCGAAATGACGTCACATCAGTTCGTTCTTCGATTTCACTTGTAGTATATCGGGAGACGATGACGAGACGACACCAAGGTCATTAAACGATAACTGTGACTATATTAACCTGCCATATCGTTGACAACAAGACAAGACTAAAATGTATTTTAAAAATAAAAACTAAGACCAAAATCTCTCTTTAAACTTGATTAAAAAGAGGAGACAAAATATTACAGACTGCTGTACAAGCTTCTACTACGAGCGTTGATGTTTGTGGTTGCCATATGTCACTATCTTAAATCAGAGCTTTTCAGTTAAGGGCTGGCCCACACTAAAAGATTTTTAAAATCTTATGGGAATTGAAAATGTGTGAGACCACAAACATGATGGAAAAAATCATAGATTTGTTCCTCTATAGTGTGAGTGCTGCGATGTGACCAAGACAGCACACCACGCACTAACAGATTCCATTCAAAAACAACCAGAGTCCCGACTGTGAACACGGGAAATCTCGCAAAATCTCTCGTGGTCAAACGTGACTTTAGTGTAAACAAACATGGCGGACGATGGGCATGAAGAAATGGTGATAGTGTTTGGACTGCTTTTCACAGAAATTTTACGGAAAAAAAGAAAAAGGTTTGGATGAAGTCGTGTTATGCTTCTGTCTTCCATCAGCTCGCTTTTTGATTGGGTATCGTTTCGTTTCCACGTGACGCGTTTGTCCTCGGGGTTCCCCCCGCACAACAGAATTTCTGACCATAAACATTCAACATGTTGGATATTTATGATTTGAGATCGGTGGGGCTCTGACATTCTTCCAAGCAGATTCAATCACACTTACGCATCTCACACCACAGGAAAATCTGATAAGATAATCTGTAGAACCATTAAGATAATCGTGACTTTACCTAAGATTAGGGTTTTTTGCACTGGAGGAACCTTTTCATAGTTCCTTGAACTAATGGCGGAAGTACCTGCTTTTTGCTGTGTTCGCACCGCAGGAACTGGGAACGGGGCAACTAATTTAGCTCCTACTTCAGAGTACCCAGCACAATAGGAACTACCAGTGACGTATGAGTACGCTGATTGGCCAAACACATGAGAAACCCCAGAACCGGCATTTAAAAAAATAAAAGCTGTGTAAACACACAGTTTAGCCTATATATTTACTCCACAAACTAACTCTACGAACATGGAAAATCGTGATAGATGGACTTTTCAACCTTTACACTAAGGAGAAAATCCAACGCAACTTTGAGGGGACCAAGCGAAACATGATTATGTATTTCTGCTCAGCTAGCGACATGAAGCATCAACCACATGGCAAACGCTAATACTTTTTCATATACTGTCTATTTTCTTTGTATAACAGTTCTATCTAACAAAGTCTTAGACAGGACTGTTGAACAGATCGTAAAATAATGAAGATGGAGAATGGGAGCACTGTGTGCTCAGGTTCTGGCGTTCTCATCGGCGTCAAAATATATGTCCGCCACGTCGTCAAAATAAAAGTCACAACAATAAGCACAGCTTATGAGCGTGGCTTGGGTCACTTCCAGGAAAACTTCCAGGAAAACTTCCAGGAAAACAGCCCTAGGGGAACATTTAGTTCTCTGGGATCCACCCTGAAGGCTATTTCCTATAACTAAGTTCCTAGAACTGCCCGGTATGAAATCCCCTATTGTCGGAAGGGGAGGATCGGGCCTTAAATCTGCCCGATTATCTTGTAGTGTGTGGGTGCCTTAAAAGGATACATTTTCTGTCCAGTGTTTTACTTAATCTTTGCAATCTGGCAACCATGCACATGCGCTCTCTCTACGCTGTGAAAGAAGCGCAGATGATTTGAAAACACAGACAAACACGTAAAACTGGAGTCGGACTTGCGCTTTTTGCTGTCATTAAATCTGCGATCAAACCTCCTCAGTGATGAACTGTAATAAATCCAAACATGGATCTCGACTATATTTGCTATTGTGACTTGAGCAACTTCTGTGCAACAATACAAAGTCTTTTATGCTGTTGTTTTAATACAAAAAAATTGTCATTTGGAATTACTATTAGGAATTTCACCATTTAAATTTTTGTTAAAATGTGTTCATTTATATGATAAACAGCCTATAGTAAATCAGGAAAGTAGATGAGGTAAAATAAACCATGCGTATGATTTCTGCTTATAGGTGAAAGTGCAATAATTCTGATGAAATGTAAAAATACATTTCTCAAATGACTTTATAATTTTGAGCAAAATAATCATGATTATCAATTTAACCTGAATTTCAATTTATGCACTGAAAAAAATTTGGTGTAGAAACAATTTCCACTCAGAAATTTTTAGTAAATTTCAGAATTAATAGCAAAGAGACAGCACGTAACGCATTAAATTAAACATGAAATTTTGAAGTAGAAAAACTGAAATAGTATTTTCTAGTAAAACATAGTCCAATAATCTTTGTTTTATTTACACCTTTAAAAAAAATAATATACCTTAACTTCACTTATAAACTTCAGCCAACTTTCTAGCTCTCCTCACATGCTCTCCGTCTTCACACGAGACCCTGCAGCTGAATTATTGAAATGGAGACAGCAAAGTTCATTTGTTAACTGTCTGCGCTTAAGCTAGCTAAACTTGGCTCTGCCTCTTTTATGTATAAACGGAGTCTTGACTGGGAGCCTCGGGCGAGATGTCAAGATGTGTTCTCAGGTTAAGTCAGGAGAGCTCATCATGATGAGACCGGACACACAGCGAGCCGCCATGCCTGAATGGCAGAGCAAAAGCAGAACCTCGTCAGATATTCCTGTCCATCATCGCCATATCGGCATCCATGCAGACGTCCGTACTCCGCTGTCAAGGTCTAAATTATCCCTGCTGCGTGGCTCTCAGAAGCAGGCGTGTGAAAACGATAGCTCTCGACTGGTCTTACAGAGTCATTAATCTAAATATTAAGTCAATAGGTCCGCCTTCCTATTGCACCCCGAGCAGTTGTATTGCATGAGGATTAGTCGAATGCACACTGAGCGTCTCAGTCTGTTGATCCTCCACCTGCGGTCTCATTATTAGTCGAAATACCGATATGTTCCTCTGACAGTATTTCAAAAAGCGCTTCCTAAAGCCCATGAAGTCCTTCTCAGTAATGCCTCAGGCCAAGAGCAGGAACCCATCTTCAGCCTGCAGAAGATCCTCAGATCATCTAGAGCTTATGGTGAAAATTTCATCCGGCCACTTGTGGGAATCTCCATTTGATCCTTCTCAATGCCAGCCGGGTTCAGTCGAGCAGACTTATGCTGTTGGGTACATGATTCAGTCTGGAGGTCCGGTTTTCAACAAACTAATGACCAATAGAGCTCTGGAAGCAAAACTACATCTTCAAGCCAGTGGGATGCCTGAATGACTAGTTGACTAGTTTTAATCAGGGGGGGTTAGCCTTGTAGGGGGGAGGGGGCATTTTTTAAAATAAATTTTTCCAAAAAATATATAATTGTTTCACTTTAAATGTTTGATTATTTTTATAATGGCTTACACGCAGCACAAGCCTGATTTCAAACTCACAATTTTCTCAACTGTTTACCTTCTCTTAAAGGTGCACTGTGTAAATTTTAGCAGCATCTAGCGGTGAGGTTGCGAATTGCAACCGACCCGCCTCTCACCCCTCCCTTTTGAAGCACATAGAGAAGCTACTGTGGCCAACACAGGACAAAGATGTCGTCGTCAGAGGCAACAGAGAGTAGCTAGCACGCTGTAGAGCAGTTTGTCCATTTAGGGCTACTGTAGAAACATAGTCTTTATACACCACTGAAAACATAGTTATGTATATTATATTGCATTTCTGCCAATAGATTGTCATAAATATTGCACAGTTATGTATATTATATTGCATTTCTGCCAATAGATGTATATTATATTGCATTTCTGCCAATAGTTTGTCATAAATATTGCACACTGCGCCTTTAAGACGTGTATACTCATCATGGCGGTAATTTTGTACATACATTTGTGTGTATTTGGCCATTTAAGTGCAATTTGGTACTTGCAAGCTGTTTGTGCGCTTTGAGTGTGCATGAGTTCTCAGAGATTACGCAAGTGCTGAGTGGTTTAAACGCTAGCAAGATTTTTTAATGCTAATTATAAACTTTAGTTACAATGCGACACTGCCTTGATTGTGCAAGTGAGAATTCCTGTCAACTGCAGATTTAATGTGCTGATCTGAAGCCATTTGCGCATTTCTGTTTGTGAAATTGCATCTCACAGGAAGTTTTCAAATTACTTTGTAAGTTATTTAATGAAGAAATATGAATTGTACCTCACCTTCAGCATTGTAATTATTTCACCCATGCCAGACAGAGATTAAGACGGTGCCTTTGCATGTCATGCCGTACCTCTCACGGCATGCGAACAGCCTTTATAGAGATCGCCGATCAATATTCCCAAAGCGATTTTCGGCCGATAGCAATTGATAGCCGATCAAACGGAGCACCCCTAAATAAAAGCTCACTGAAATAATACAGAGAAACCAGCCAGATGTAACAAATTACAAGTTGGCAAAACTCATTTTGTAAACATACGTTTTAATTGCTCTGAACTTGAAATATTTGAGTAAGCTAATTCATACATTTAACTTAACATTTTTAGTAGTGGAAACTTGACTAGCTTTAACTAGCTAATTCAATAAATGCCACCTTGCTAATTGGTTACACAATGCTTTAGTAGAATAGCGTAGCACTTGCTGAATGAGGACAGCAATATAATACATTGAACATAAATCTGTTCTCAAACTAAGCTCATATTCCACTTGTCACGATGATGGTAGTCTCACTGACGGCAGAAGGTCTGGACTCTATCGCAGGTTTCATTGGTCAAGGACTGCCCAAGAAGACGTTTGACTGACATGTAACCCAACCAATCACAGTTAATTTTGTTGAAGTTAGTCTAAATTAAAAGAAACCCGTTAATAAAACTCAAAAAAATTAAACAATTCAGATTACTTAAAATGTGTCAGTTTTGAGAACTCAAAAGAAAAAGAAAGTTCTAACTACTCATAAAAGTTCATTTGAGTCAAGTTAAATGTTTTGTTTAACTCGACCATGTTTAATTTTACTCATACCAGTTAATTATTTTGAGCGTTAGGGTTTACAGTGTAGTTGACCAGTTTAAACCGGTGTTTTCTAAACCGGTGTTTTCTTAATCTACATTCATTTGGAAACATTTGAAAATGTCTTTTTTTTTCTCTAAACACTCTCTGTCCACACTAGTATTTTTAAGTTTCTCATCCACACCGAAACGTCGGAAAATGCTAAAGTCATCTTACGGCACTGCGTAAATTGTAATAAGAGTTCGCTGAAATGTGACTGAGAGACCAGTTATAATAAAGATCTCAAGCTGTTCTTCTGGCATGACTTACTGTTGTGTCCACTCAGTCACTGTTCCATGTCTGGTCTAAAACGCAATTGCCATGTTTTTTCGCAGGATAGCAATTGCAGGTAAATTTTTCTGTCATCTTTGCAGGAATGTAATTGAACAAAATAACATTTATCTTTAGCAATACTGTGAAAGTCGATAGCTCATAGCTGGCACATACTGTTATAACCATATCTTATCGGTACAATATGCGTCACATGGCTAAATATGTGTCATCGTTTTCAAATACCTCAGTTTTCAGTCCACACTATGCTGCAAAAATGGCGTCTCAGTGTGGATGGAAGTCCAACAATTTTGCAGCCTAACATGTTTGTCTAAATGGTAATTTACTGTTGTTAAAAATCTCAAAACTAATAAAGATGTAAGAAAATCTAGATGATCAAATCAAGTTGTGGAAGTCTATCTTTTTGGGAATGATGTGAAAGGGTGGGAATTTAATGCTCTTCTGAGGTCAGTGTGTCAGTCAGTTGATGGACGTGGGCGGTCGTGAACTCATCACATTGCTGGAAGAACCTGTGCAGATGTGCTGTGCTTTTGAGAAAATGAAGCATGACATGAGTTCCGTGAAATACTTTAGATGATGAATTTCCATTTTTCTAAATGTTAAAATGACTGTAATTAAATTAGAAGCAAAACTCTGAAATCTTCTCCTCGCATTGCACAAAAGTTCAACTTTGTTGACAGCTGTATGTATACTTGAGGGTAGCTCCTAAAATGAGTACGTCTGATGAAACCCCAAGAAATAATTCAGACGTTTGAGGGGATAATGAGTCCTTGGTATTTGATCCTTGAAGCTGTTCTTCTGGAGATGCTCTTTAAATAGTAATGGGCAGTGTGTTTCGTGGACAGATAATGCATTTTTATTAGGCCTGTACATTTTTTACAATTTGAAATCAAATTAGTTGCATGTAATTAATTGAATTAATCACATATGTTAATATTTTTTCTAAAAAAGCCCCAAATGAAGATAATTCAACATTTCATTACATTCAGAATTAGTTTAATATACATTACAAAAAATTGATTGAATTGCTCTGATGCTAAGAAAACATAATTTTTTTTATTTTAATGTAATTAATAAAATGCACCAACTTTCTGCATTTATTCTTAATTGAAAACACTTATTTTTTTGTTTAATGAAGGCTTTTAACAGCTAAATTTCAAAATACACTATAATGTGCTCATGCTCTATATTAATTCATGTCCTTTTTTTTTCAGATAATAATTGAACGCTGCATTTGTATTATTTTTATTCATGTTTCACTTTTTAAATGAGTAATATGCCAAATAAACTAGCATCTTACTTGCATCACTTCAAAAGTTTGCGGTATTTATTTATTTATTTTTTAAGTCTCTTGCATTTATTTTATAAAATACATCAAACAGTAATATTGTGAATTTACATTTAATATATATTTAAAGTGTAATTTCTTCCTGTGATGTAAAGCTGAATTTTCAGCATCATTACTCCAGTCTTCAGTGTCACATGCTCTTTCAGAAATCACTCTAATATGATGAATTGCTGCTCAAGAAACATTTATTATTATTACCATTTATCAATGTTGATAATAGTTGTGCTGTAATATTTTTGTAGAAACTGTGATACATTTTCTTCAGGATATTTGATGAATAGAATGTTCAAAAGATCAGCATTTATTTGAAATAGACATATTGTCTATTTTTGTAACATCATTCATGTCGTTACTGTCACTTTTGATCACTTAAAGGGATAGTTCACCCAAAAATAAAAAATAATGACATAATTTACTCACCCTCAAGCCATCTTAGGTGTATATGACTATCTTCCTTTAGAGGAACACAATCGGGGGTTATATTAAAAAATATCCTGGCTCTTCCAATATTTGTAATGGCATTGAATAAAGTTCTTGAAGCTCCAAAAAGTGCATCTATTTATCAAAAAAGTAATCCACATGACTAAAGGGCCTTCTGAAGCAAAGTGATGGGTTTTTGTAAGAAAAATATCCATATTTAAAACTTTATAAACTAAAATAACCAGCTTCCGACAGACGGCCGTATGCATCGATTTACGGTGAAAGTGAACCTTTAAATACGTCCTTGCTGCATGAAAGTATTAATTTCTTTAAAAAAAATCTTTCTGACCCCAATTTAACCTTTTAATAGCAGTGCTGATACTTTTTACAGTGGTATCCATTGTTATAAAGAATTATGCAATTACACTTGTTGTCATAGACTCAGAAATGAGTGGCCTTCACCTCAACAAGTCTGCATTTCCAAGAATGTTTTGCGAATGAGCACCTGCAAGGTTTCAACATGCACCGAAGTTAATTGCTGTAATGTGTTTGCTTGTCCATCTAGAATGGGAAAGCCAGTGGAACTGCATTTTTCTAACTTGGTTTGGGACCAACCCAAAATTGACGATTTAAAGAGAAACCCTCAAATCGTCCTGAGACTTACAATGCCTATTTCCTCTTTTGTCTTGCAGGTTAGCTTTATATGTGTATGAGTACTTGCTGCATGTTGGCGCACAGAAATCGGCACAGACCTTCCTGTCAGAGGTAAGTGGTATCGCACAATCAGTTTTCCCAAGCAAACACTTATTGAGTAGTCTAGAAATATGAATTGAATATTCTGAAACTGTCTTATTGATAGATTGATCAATTAATCAATCAATTCCAATTGCTTTGTTTCAGCAAGTGTGAACTGTTAGCTTTAGAGCTGTTATTTTTTTGTAATATACAGAGATATTTACAGTTGTTTTATCTATAAACATCATAGTTCAACACAACAGTTCTGAACTCTGACAAGTGTCGGTCAGCATTTGTTTCCTGCTGGAAACTTCTTATTTAGCAGGATTTTTTCCTCCAAAGGGACCTCCATTTACCTGCTAAAACATCGGAAGGTCTTGATCAATAAATGGAAGTGTCGTTGCTATGATATTAAGCAACATGTCACCAGCAATTGTGTTTGTAAAAATCTGTTTGAGCGCCACTGAGGGGGCGTGATCAGAGCATTAACATTCACGCGGCTACTGCTGGCATAGTAAAGTGGATTGTCAGTATGGTTTTTATGGAGCGGTGGAGCTTCTGCTGTAGATGGTGTCAGTGCCGTTCTCACTATATGAACATTATATGGAGCTTGAGTACACTACATGTCTGGAGTGGAGGTGATGCCACCACTTCTGTTCAGAACCGCTCTTAAACACAACTGCATGTTAAAAGTCTGATTTAATGTTGGCCTCTGTGGGAACAGGTGCAATTGGTTTGTAATACACTCTCGATCTCCTGATCTGCTGTAATGCTCTCTTTTAAGGCCGATCAAAGACTTTTATTGTTTTTTCGTTTCTTTAAAAATGTATATGGGCTTTAAAAGCCTACCCTTTAATTGAATCAAGAAGTCAGTTCATGTGGAATTTAATTTAGTTCCATTTTTGAAGATTTTGCTGAAATTTGTTACACAATGTGTTTTATTGTGCTTCGTTGGAGGCGGGTGATGTCTGTTCAGCTTTTCAACTGGCAATTTGAATGAATATGGAAGCTGTTTTTGACAAGATATTTTTTTGTAGTTGTAAGATGTGTAAATGTTAATTGTTTGACATTATAAGACATTAACAAGATTGTGTAACTCTTCTTTAGTGCTTCAGGACCTTTACAGATTGTGAACTTTTCAAATGTTATCATCCATCTTATTGCATTTGCCGCGGCCCTCTGGTACCTGCTGCGTTTGTTTGTGTGGATATCATTAAGTGCACTTCCAAAAGCTCCCAGTGTTTTTAAATGATTTGCTCAGACAAAGTTTGACAAAGATGAAGCACTATGCCAAAGTCTGGCCTTGTGCTTGTAACCTCCTGGGACCTTGGTCAGACTGGTGAGGTGTTATCTCTGAATTTTAGCCAGTGTTGGTTGGCATGATACACAGATATTTAAAAATGTACCACAGTGCGATTATCATGATTTTACATTTCAATTCCTGGACAACTCAGTACGAGTAAGATTCTTTAAAAAGGGCTTCTCATGCATTTGCAGAATATTATTTCATTCAGTGATGTATCTGTAAATCAAATACAGATGAGATGTTTTATAAAACTTAATTAATTTCCCTCTTTTTATGGTAAAATTTGATCATAATCAGTAGGGATACACCAATATGAACATTTTGGCCGATACCAATAACCGATATATTGGCCGTTAAATCTAAATCCAAATTTTAATGATATTTTAGAGGCTGATTACAAAAAAGTCTCACCATTAAAAGCCATGTCCCAAGCACTTCAACATAAATCAAACATAAAGTACAGTAGCCTAGTTTGAACCAGTGTTAAAATGATTTTCCTTTTTAAAGTGATTCCAAGCAATTTAAAACCATCATGGCGAACAGTACACATCTAAGCTGAACCAAATAATCCATTATTTATCGGCTTTAAGATATCAGACAAACTTTCTCATCAGATCGATAATGATAACGTTAAAAATTAACATATATCGCCCGATATGGTGGCCGATATATTGTGCATCCCTAAACATTTAAGATTTTTTTAAAGTTTTATGTTATTTGTTTTTAGCTGCAATTCTTGTATGTTGTGTTAAAATGAAAAACAATATATTGTACATTATCCTAATGAATTGTCAAACCCTATAGAAGTCGACCGATTGATTGGTTCTGCCAAATCATTGGCGCCGATAACTGATTGTTGGAACAATTGGTTATCAGCAAAAATCCATACCGGGTTGCGTCCATTGCTGGAGTGGACAGTATAAAGTACGAGATATACAGTACGAGATTGGCCTCTAGAGGCGAAATCACTGACACCTCGTGGAGTTTGTTTTGACACGTGAGACTGCGCACTGCACAGAGTGGGACACTTCAGATGCGGATTTAAAACATAGACAGTGCAATGGTATGTATTGGGGCTGGGGATTGACACAAATTTCACAATTCGATTCGATTTCGATTCAAAAGCTTGCAATTCAATTAGATTTCGATTCAATATCGATTATTTTGGATATATATAAGGTACAATATATGGCAAATTTTCTCAAAGAAAACAAATCTCTTAACTAATGCTGCAAACTATGGGAGTCAGTTGTAGCCTACTATAATATTGAAGGTAAAAATGAACTGATTTCGATACAAACACTTAAATTACACTCAATAATGTTTTTTTTAATAATAATAAAGTTATATGAAATATAAACATTTAAATGGTGGCTTTCATAAAAACTTGCCAGAGTTATTCAAACATGTATTAAATATTGAAGAACATCAAAAATGATAATGAATATGTAATATGGTGCATATATTTTGCAAAATGTTCCTCTTTAGAGTTAATTTTTCTGGCTGACTAATGAGTTTATGGTCACTGGATATGGTTTTTCTGAGGTAAATTCCATGACATTGTTTACAAGCTATTTTATTGACGTCTTCCGTGGTTGAAACACTGATTGAGCGATTCCATGTGACATGACACGGATTTCGATAAACTGTACTCTTATCTTTTAACAGGCTTTCAGATGCTCATTCATGTTTATTTTGCGCTGTAACTGGTATTAAGGCGGAAGAGAAAATCAGTTCATGTGCCGCTTCTCTTAAGCTGAGCTGCGCCAAAGCGATCTCACGACACAACGGCAAAACGGTATTTGTTTTTGAATTTCGTAATAAAATAGATGTACTGAACTGAAAACAGGATGACTAATCGATTCTCGGTTTGTAAAAAATGAGAATCGATTAAAATCGAGAAATCAATATTTTTTACTCAGCCCTAGTATGTATACCGAACGTGTTTTCATATCATTATAAAGTAATTAATTTGTTGGCTAGATGCTGCATTAGTGGAGAACAGCAATATGTATGCCACCAAGGCTGAGAGGACACTAACATTAGTACCTCAAGCAGTTAAAACAACTTGACAACGCACGCAAGCCCGACCCAAATGTTTAATGTCATGATTGTTACAATTTATTTTAGGGATGCATGATATATCGGCCACCATACCGGTATCGGCCGATATGTGTTAATTTTTAATGTTATCAGTATCGGCCTGGTAAGAAAATTTTGCCAATAAGCAGATAAATAATGGATTATTTCCTTCAGCTGAGACACTTAAGATGCGCATGTTTGCCATGATGGTTTTGAATTGCTTGAAATATGATTGGAATCACTTCTAAAATGAAAATACAGTTAAGTGCAACATGTGCAGTGCAAGTCTGTCATATAGGCTACATAAAATTAGAATGAGAACAGTATAATTGTGTGCTTGGTGAGATTTCTGTTCTTGTAATCAGGCTTTCAAAAATTAGATAAAAATTTGCATCTAATCTGCCAATATATCGGTTATCGGCTTTCAAATATAAAGAATTATCGGTTAGCGTATTGGGCAAAATGTTCATATCGGTGCATCCCTAATTTATTTTCATTACTTTTACTTTATATCCAGCTGGTCGCTTTTATGCATTCATTATGCAGTGAAGTTGCATATTTTAAGCTAGAGACATGAGAAAGCAAAGTGATATGTTCATGCAGCCGACAGAAGCATATAAACAAATCAGAAACTCATCTGATTTCAGTTCTTTTTTTATCACTATAATACATATTCTGATACATATTCTGATCTATTTGATTAGATAATCAAGTGTTCTAAAATAGAAGCAAATAAAGTTGGAGAGTGTACATACAATATACATGTGCTCTAAATTGCGTATTTGAAAATACTCCCAATGGAAACACATAAATTGCGCTCCCATATATCACAAAACTATATATATTATTTCACAATATTTCACAAAACTGCAATGGAAACAAGTCTGTACGCAGAAATTGATCATTCTTTAAAGATGATGCAGTATGTTTGGACAGAAGACAAGACAGAATTCTTTATTAAACTCATAAAAGACAATACTGGATTCTAAACAACAAAATAATGCCTCAATTTATTAAGACCTCGAAACACATATGAGCGAGAAACACCCAGAAACACCTCACATGGCCGCTCCCAAGTGTAAGGGGCTTTCCTTGCCATTAATGCTTGGATAACATACCTACTTAGATAGTGGATAGTGCGGTGGCTAGTGTATACGTAAACCTACCAACATCCATTGCCATGAGTTTTGGAATGACTTATTGTGAGGGGAAAAAATTGCGTTTTAGTCGCATAACATCGGTAACTGGAAACGCAGTCATTTCGCAATAGGTTTTTTATCGACATTTAGAAAATAAAACTTTTGCGCAAATCTGTAATGGAAACCAGGCTAATGTTATGGCCTTTGTGTAGATATTTAAAGATGGCCATCTTTAAGCATAACATGCATGAATTTATATGAAATGACACTTCACAATAAGAGTCCATTTTTAATATTAACTAAGGTTAATAAAAGTATTGTTCATTGTTAATTTCAACATTTACTAATTTTTGTTTTCGTCTTCATTCAGTATCCATTCTAAAAACTATTGTTTGATTTATCAGTTATCTGGTTCGACCTAGTAATTGTTATTGGTAACATCTACTATCTGTCATAGTTTAATTGCATTAGTTGCCTAAGGCTGTTGATTTGTTGTCTCAGGTATTGATATCATCAGTAACATGGTCTTAAAAAAGGCGAATTCTACAACTTTTGCATGCAAAATTAAACTGCATTCTGTAAATAAATATTAAAGAGTCAACAAATAAACAGATGGCTGTGTTTACCAACGTTTCAGTGTTTTTGTAACGGCAGTAGGGCGTCAACGTGTGCCAACGACAGTCGTCATTACCGCCGTTGCTATTCAATTAGCCGAACGCTCGTCAGATCTCAAGACCTTAGCTCAGGCACACTCGTACACCACAGGGGAGGTCTTTCGGCCTGGGCAGGTACACAGCAGGAGGACGCACCTGTGCATTGAAGCTTAATGAGGGAGCAGTCACCTGCTTGTTCCCTTTGCCACCTCACAATTACTGCTGAAACTCCCTCTACTTACACCTTGGACCTCAAGGGGCTACACAACTCTGCACAGATCAGCACAAACACACACACACACACACACACACACTTTAAAACATTGTTAATCAGTCCCTTACATCAGGGAGATGCAAAATAATGCACATCAGCTTTTTGGGTGCATAGTTATGGACAGGGCATGTTCTAAAATCAATACGTCTGTTTGGAAAAGTAGCATCTGTTACAGTGGTAGGCTGAGTAGATGTAATCTGTAAAGATGGAGTGAACATGACTTGATTTGTTACATAAAATCGCCATTAGCTAATACTTGAAATAGTTTTGTTATTGGGACATATATTGGATATATTATACATTTAGGGTTGAATATTTCTTTTTGTCTGTTTTGTAAGTATTTTTGTACATCCCTAGACTGGAACCAGCTTGCCATTGGTCTGCCAAACCAAGAGAACTAGATGTTTAATTTGTTTTACATTGTTTTGCTATTATAATGGAGCTTTTTAACTGTAGTTCATGCTTACTGAATCTGCTCTATTCATACTTGACCTCTTTTTCTCTGTCTCTCTCTGTCTGTTTCTACCTTTTTAGATCCGATGGGAGAAGAATATCACATTAGGAGAGCCTCCTGGATTCCTGCACTCATGGTGGTGGTATGTATCGATCTTGTAACTTAAAACCCCTAACATTCTCTGACGGTATGCCCATGCTAGCCATTAGCAGCAGTAGAGGAGCCTTAATAAACGACAGTCCATTATTCTTGGAAGTAGGTGTCTCCTTATTACATATATATATTTGTATGTTGCCATACAGCATTAGGCCTGTTTCACGTGCAGATTTTAGAGGAAAATGACCAGCAGAGGTGATCTGTGATTGATTGCTGTGGATGGATTTGAAGATCTCAACAGAGGATGACTGTTGGCGGATTGAAAGACAGGTTCTTGTATTCCTCTTTGTTGGCACTCACTCTGTGAACCTAGCCAGGGTAGAGGCCATATTTAATTTGAATTTATTACACAAATTAAAATGAGGCTGTGAGGGCTAGATGTACAGTCCATTCAATAATATCTTATATCCACAACCCTGTTGAAGAGGCCAGCATTGTGCCTACAAAGGCTTCTTAGCTTGCTTAACCAGTAAGCCTCCCTTGGTCAACCAGCAGAGAATCAAGAACCAAGCATCTTTTTGCTAGTGGACTAGCTATTTAGCAAGAAGCTGCCATATACTAGTTAGGCCCTGTTCACACCTGGTATTAATATGCATTTTGGTCGATCAGATCACAAGTAGAAACGGGTAAATGTATGGGTTTTTTCAGGTCTTTCAATCTAATGGACAAACTAGCTTGTGCTATTTACAGGTGAACGCCATCCGGTCGAATGCGTTTTCGACTACCTCTGGAAGTGGTCGAAAGTGGGCAAGCTCAAAACATTTTAGACCCCATTTACATCTGTATTTAGAGCCGTCCACTTGTGATCCGATCAACCAAAATGTATCTTAAGACCAGGTGTAAACAGGCCTTAGTCTTTTCAACAGGGAACCATTGTTTCCTGGAGTTATGTTCTCTGGTAATTTTTCGGAAAGGCACATTTTCAATGTTTTATCTGCCGAGCCCAACAGTAAAACCTATTGAACAGTCTGTACATCTTTTCTTAACAGCCTTATTTTATTGGAACCAAATTAAATATGGCATTCATCTTGACTTGGGTCCATTAGAGACTCTTATGTTGGTCTGGAATTCACGGTATGTTCAAAGCTTACTCAAAAATAAGATCAATGCGAGTAGATCAGATTCACACAGAGCAGTGTGTTCATTTATCACTCTCAACTTATTCTCCATCTTGGATTACTGGCTCCCCTCTGTGAGATTATTGGGAGTCTAGTAGGTTTTGGAGGGTCCCTGTTTGCTGTTGACACTATTGGAGGGGGTGTCTGTCTGGATCTATAGCACATAGAGGAGGGGGGTCGTGTCAGGGTTTTAGGGACTCGGAGGGGCCATGGAGTACCGCCCTCTTTACCAACCCCCCTCCCCCAAACAAAAGGGCCAGATGGTAAGGGAAAGCCAACCCCTCCCCCCTGTGCGTACCCCCACCAACCTTTGTCTGGAGGCCTGTCCTTTGTTTGCGGAAGAACCCTCAAACGGATTAACTCCTTGCATTCCAGTCTTCTTTGTGTTAAACAGCCAAATCTCTTTCTCCACTACCCCCTTTCTGCATTTTCTTCCCTTCTGTCTAAGGCAGTTTCCTGTTGTAAGGGGGTTTGAATGGTAGCACCAGGCTCTGAGGTGGGGCAGAAGGGGGTGGAGGCAAAGTTTGGTGAGGGGCAGTCATCCACATCTGTTGTAAGACGAGCAAGGGGTTGGGGGTGGTGGTTTTAGTTGGGGTGCAGGTGTGGATTGCAAAAAAGGTTGGTCATTTGTGATTTAATCGTACGCATAGATTTGTTTAATCGATTTCTGATAAGAAAGGATAAAGTCGAGCCTTAGAAATGGTACATGGATTTACTTTCAGATGGCCTATGGCTGACATCCTTCTTTGTGAATGGTAGAAATAGAGAAGCCACACAGAACTGTTTTCCTCCAATACACTTTCATTTAAACGCAACTGCGTATAAAAAAAAAGAGAAAGAAATGGTGTTGTAGTTGTGTATGCCTTAAAGTTGACCTGGATATACATTAAAACAAGTTGAAAACAATATGTCTTTAAATAATCAATCTTACTGCATTTTTTAAAAACTATTTTCCCCTCTGACAACATAGTCTAAAAAGAATTGATGCAAATGAAAAGGCAGCTGATTAACATGTTATACTGATAAACTCTTAGGTCAGGTTATGTACAATATTGCATTAGATGCTGAGAACATTTAAATACATTTCTAACAAGTGTTTTCTATGTAGTACTTATGATGGATAGCAGCATGTGTTTAAAGTCAAGACAGAACCCTGAATGGATTCATGTTTCTGGTCTTATAGTGAATACTTAATCTGTGTATGTTATTCCAAGAAGTAAAAAGTCAAATAGCTTTTTAGACATTGTTTATCAAACTCTCATTCGGCCTCTTTGTAGTTTGATATGTAAACTCCCATGCCATCTAATCACTTCTTCCTACTTTTTTGTTTCTTGCTGAATATCCTGTTTTACGCAAATACGTCACAATGAATTATTGGAAGTACATGGACGTTTTTTTTTTGAGAGAGAGATTTTGATGTGTATGTTGTTTTATATAATCAAAAGGAACAAAATGTTGGAGACATGGTATAGTGGGAAGTCTACGTGTACAGACCTGTTGCATTGTGGCACTTATGTGCGGGCAAGTTTGAATCCTTCGTTTTGGGTCATTTCCCCATCCAATCCCCCCTTTTTTCCTAATCGTTTCCTATACCTATTTATAGTTAGTATAGTATAATGGTGATATCATTTTGAAAATTCCTCCTAGTTTTTATTGTTTTGTATTTTATAAAAAAAAAAAAATCATATAAGTTACAATTTGTATTGCTCATTTAGTGTCAGTATAGTTTTATTTTTCACATAACAAGATTATGGATAATTTCACACTTGTAATAGCACACTAACATTTTGATCTGTCACACTTCCTCATGTCTTAAAAGCCACTCAGGTGTGTCATGCGTGTCATCACACCACAAACTTCCCAACGTTTCCTGTGTGTTTCTGCAAAGTACACAAGCATTAAGCAAGTTTTCTTGCTGAAATCAAGGTAATAGAACACGCTTTTTTGTTTTAGAAAGCGCTTTTCAGTAACAAAGTGTAACTGCCATCTTATTTCATTTCCCCTGCACCCTGATTGGATTTGAGATGGTCCTGCTGTCTCCCTCCAGCAGCTTTCCGACAAAGCTGCAATCTCTTTAACGGCGGCTGATAGATATGATAATGCCGCCCGGCTTTGTGAACTGACTGAAGGGCACAGAACAGGCATGACGTTCCCCTGTCAAAGTGCCTTTCTTGCTTTTTTCTTTTCCCTTCCTTTCACCTGTTTTATTTGTTTCCTGGTTTATGGCTTCTATAGGATGTGAGGTGTTAATGTATAGTGCCTCCTACTGAGAACTCATTTACTCACTTATCTATGGATCTTGTATGGCATCATGTCGTCTTTTGTCGTCTACTTCCCTTTTTTGTCTTTTGTGTCTCAGCTTTTTTCTCACTTTATTCAAAAAGGAGTAGTAGGACTGTAATTTTTGAAGAATATCCCATAGTGAAAGAGAGCTGGGGCTATCAAGCTCAAAAGTGACAAAAAGCAACACAAACGTGGTCCACAGAATACTATTGAAATACTATTTTTTTTAAAGCTGTATAATGGCCTTGTGTGATGATCAGACCGAAATGTATTCAAAGAAAATCCTGACATCTCCGTAGTTCATGAGAGAACTCTGATTTCTTGAATGAATTGTTCTTTTGAGTTTAATCTCTTCTAGAGCCCAACCGATATGGTCCAATATCAATATATCGGCCAGTATTATTTATGTGTATATTATAGTACTGTACTAGTCAAAAGTTTGGACACACTTTCCCATTGGTGTCAAAACTTTTGACTGGTACTGTATATAATACAGCATATACATAATATATATACATTGCACATAAATGCAACAGAATAAATTTACAAATGAAAAACCGTTCTTTTCAGGTTTTTCATGTAGGTCTAAACTAGATTTACAGGTAGGCTACAGAAATAGTAATGAAATGTAAAATATCACTTCATAGTCTTTACTGTATAAATATAGATGAACCCTTATTAAAGTTATTCAGTCAAAAATTCAGTTTTTTTTTTCTTTTCTTGTTTTTTCTGTCTTTTATTATCTGTTTTTTTTATGAGATAACGCTTCTATGCCATTTACTAGATTTTCCGGCTTTCCATGTTTTCACTGTTACACGGTAGGGGGGGGGGCGCTATTACACATCTCCTGAATGAGTAAAGAATCTCCTGATCAAAACACAGACGAAGAAGAAGCAGAAACAAGTGATCTCATATAAGCAGATGCATATGTAAATAAAATAACACGATCATCAACATTAAACGGCATATAAATCAAAACTAATGTTATTGAATGAAATGTCGACCCAGGACTGTGAAGCTTTGAGGTGTTGATGGACTCGATCTGTTACTCCATCTGTGTTTTGATCACCAATCTGAATCCCATCTGTATGTAAGTTAGTCTTTGTTAAAAATGCAAAAAAAAAAATTCTCAGCTTTTTTGCCTCAAAATGTTGCTTTTTTCATGAAACGTACCCACATTCAAGTGTTGATAAAAAAGAAAGCATGAAGCTAGAATAAGGCTCTGTTCTTTCTTTTGACATATTGCATGTTCAGATATTTACACAAGATATTCTGTGGGCCATGAAACTTGACCAAAAACACTGGCGGTGACTGGCAAATTTCATGTTTACGTTCACTTAAGACATAACGGACTATGTTTACGATGATACTCGACAAGACAGGCATTTTGACATCATTTTGTGTGAATATTCACGCACTGTGAGACGTGTGGGCGCTCTTTCATATCAGTGGCATATACGCTGATGCCGATATATCTGCGACAGGCTCATATTAGAAGATAAAATCAGCAGACTGATAAATCGGTCGGGCTCTAATCTCTTCACTGAATTAGTTAATCAAATTATCAAAAATGGTCTTAATTATTCATTTTGTAAGTAGTCTGATCTGGTTGGAATTTCATTTTTACAAATCTATCATATAAACTAACTTTATTATACTTAATATTTTAGGTTGCTTTTGTGTCCTTTTTAAAAGTCCCCATTCATTTTAATTTAATGGAAAAGGGTGACCAGTGCACTTTAAAATTCAAATTTAATAAAATGTATATAAATAAAAAATGAGGGATGTATGATAATATCGGCCGATATATGTTCATTTTTAATGTTATCGTTATCGGCCCAGTAAGAAAATTTGGCCAGTATATTTAAGCCGATAATAATGGATTATTTCCTTCAGCTGAGACACTTTAGAGGCGCATGTTTGCCATGAGGGTTTTGAATTGCTTGAAATATGATTGGAATCACTTCTAAAATGAAAATACTGTTAAGTGCAACATGTGCAGCGCAAGTCTGTCATATAGGCTACATAAAATTAGAATGAGAACAGTATAATTGTGTGCTTGGGACATGGATTTTAATGGTCTCTCAAAAATTATATAAAAATTTTGATTTAGATATGTCGGACAATATATCAGTTATCGGCTTTCGAGTGTAAAGCAAGGCCGTAACCATGTCTTGAACATTGGGGGGGACCTTTTTTTTTTTTTTAATTTTAGAAAGCATAAAGAAACAACAGTGAATGAAATTGTAGGTCTAATTCTAGTTGGGAAATAATCCTTTTGGGACTATTTGCAAACAATATTTGCATTAATTTGCGTCATATATTATTAGTCCCGAGATTCTTCGTATTAGTGATTTAATACATAGATCTGCTGGTTATATTCGAATTCCCTAGTGGTCTGGTGGTAGAATTTTTGTAAACCATGTCAAAGGTTCCGGGTTCTAATCCACTCTCATTAAGTTTTTTGTTGTTGTTTTTTTTCTTCTTCATTAAAATCAAAGCTATTCATCAATGATTGTATATTAAGAGCAGGGACACGTGTGTGCATTTTGTTTTGTGATTTAATCGGAAAGAATAGTCTCTCTCCGCAACGGCATTAAGCGATTAGATTGACGCGCTCGTCTGTATGTGAAGACCGTGCACGAGCACGAGCCAAAAGAGAACGTAAACCCCGCTTACTTTGATTTTATTGGCCATCTCAGTCATTTTGACATTGACGAGCGCTGTTAGACCACTGAGGCAAACCAGACTAAAATGTAACTTTAAAACCTTTTTGTCATCCTAACAACAACATACAGAGCGCTGCATAATGAAATGCAGCAGAGCAGTGCAAGAATTTCAAATATTGGGGGGGACAATTTGGCCATTTCTAATTATTAGGGGGGACTTGTCTCCCTCAATGTCTATAGTGGTTATGGCCCTGGAGTAAAGAATTATTGGTTATTGGTATTGGCCAAAAATTTCATATCGGCGCATCCCCACAATTTTTGTGATCTATGGAAGATAAAGTCATATGACTTTGAAACGAGAATTAATAAAAAAAAAAAAAAGTATAAGCTCAATCTGCATATAAATTTTTTTTTTTTTTTTTTTACTGCAGTTCCTCTACTTTTGTAGTCTGATGAGTTGAATGTTGTTTAACCTCGATCTCTTATTCCACCCATAAACAGTGAGTGATTTATGAAAGCTGTCATAAACCATCCTTTGCGTTATGGTCACGAACACAAATCCGTCAAATGGTTTCCACTCCACGGCAAGATATATGAAATGGGTGGAAACTGATTAGCCCCATTGACCTGTCGCTGTGCCGTGAGGGCCTATTTTGTTCTTTTTGCAATCTGTCACATCAAACGTTAGCTTTTTCCCCACATTCAGAACAGAAGTCTAATTTTGTTACATCAGCAGAAATAATGCACAGCGGTAAAAAGTGCTGCCTCGGAAGATGGAACAACTTGCGTTCGTTTTCTTAAGCCCTGCTTCAGCAGCTTTTATGAAGCGTCCATTAAATCAATATCTAAAGAGTGAGAGCGGTTTAATGCCGACCTGTTTAACAGGTACTTATTTTCAATGAAGTAATTAAGGGACCATTTGGAGTGCAACCTGCTCCCCCCTAGCAGCCCTTAAGGACTTTATTTCCTTAATTAACAAATATCAGGCCTAATTGATTAGCCACTTGCAGGTCGCACCTCATAAAGTGGGAAGCTATCCAGGGGGTTATGATTGCAGTGACCCAGCTTTGATAGAAGCTGTCAAGTTCTACTGGGTGTGATTACTGAAGAAGATCAGTTTTCTGTTATTCCTCTGATGTGGCTTTTACACTAATAGTGTACTGGAGCCGGAGCCTGATCTGGAACCATTTCACACATTTCCACAAAAATCGACACTGCGTCACCCCCTAAACCCTGCAGGTTGCCGAACCCCAATTTGGCGTTCAATAAATTGATAATAAATCATGAATTTGTCTTTACTGGCAATGATTCGGTTCACGTGTGATCCAGATCTCTGCCAATCAAACTGTTTTTGAACTGAGTAATTGATGTGAGGGACTGGAGGATGGAGAAAAGCGGTCAGGTGGAGCAAAGAAGGCCTCCACAAAGCAGCAGCAAAATTACTGACCTGTAATTTTCTGTAAAAATGAAGTGCAGGTCCGTTTCATTTGTAAATGGGTTACTGTTTTGTCTATGTTTTCACTGTGATACGGTAGGGGGTGCTATTAGGTATCTTCTGAAAGAGTACTGAATCTCCTAATCAAAAGACTGATTCTGAAGAAGCAGAAACAAGCAATATCATATGTAAGCAGATGTATATGTAAAATAATGCGAGCATAAATTAATTCAGCTATAGGACTGAAGCTTTGGGGGTGTTGATGAACTTGATCTACTTTGAATCTGATCTGAATGTAGTCTTTAACGACAGCTTTATTTTTCTCAGCTTTTTGCTCAAACTGTTGCTTTTTTATGATACCCAAATTCAAGTGTAGATTTTTGTTTAAAAGCAGAGGGTCTGTTCTATCTTTTGATATATACACCAATCAGGCATAACATTATGACAGGTGAAGTGAATAACACTGATTATCTCTTCATCACGGCACCTGTTAGTGGGTGGGATAGGAACAGTGTTGAACCGGCGACAGGGTTATGGGTGGCCAAGGCTCACTGATGCATTTGGGGAGCGAAGGCTGGCCTGTGTGGTTCGATCAAACAGACAAGCTACTGTAGCTCAAATTGCTCAAGAAGTTAATTGTTCTGGTTCTGATAGAAAGGTGTCAGAATACACAGTGCATCACAGTTTGTTGCGTATGGGGCTGCATAGCCACAGATCAGTCAGGGTGCCCATGCGGACCCCTGTCCACCGCCGAAAGCACCAACAGTGGGCACGGGAGCATCAGAACTGGACCACGGAGCAATGGAAGAAGGTGGCCTGGTCTGATGAATCACATTTTCTTTAACATCACGTGGATGGCCGGGTGTGTCGCTTACCTGGGGGAACACATGGCACCAGGATGCACTATGGGAAGAAGGCAAGCCGGCGGAGGCAGTGTGATACTTTGGGCAATGTTCTGCTGGGAAATCCTGCCATCCATGTGGATTAGGGATGCAATGGTGAGGAAATGTTCCCACCGGTTAATCGACGCATGACAATAACGGTAATACCAGTATCACCGACGGGGGCTTTTAAATCGTTAATTCTAAACCAAAAGTAAAATTTGGCATTCATAACAGTGCAGAGCAAAGCGAGTGTTTTTAATGAACTGAAAATGTGCGCCGCACTGTGTGGCCGTGAATGAATGACTGTGCAGCCGTGCACATTTTACTTTCGGTTTAGAATTAGCAAATTCAGTAGCCTATTATTTTTTATGAAAAACACAACAAAACAGTACAATGACAAACTCACTTAAGTAGGCACTTTTACGTTTAGCTTTGAAACCAAAGGTTCCGCGATCATCTTGTCATTCAGTTCCTCACTCTCTGATAAATGAAATCTGACCTCTGCTGCTGGTCTGTGCTGTGAGCATGCAATTCTCGTCCAGCTCACACTTTATTAAGCAGTCACATTCAGTTTTTAATTGTAGTGTCTGTTCTCTAACTGAACTAAATAATTTTATTACTATAAAAAAATAATCTAAATGATGGTGGGTGCTGTGCCACAGTGTTTTGTCTGAACACCGGTAAAACCGGCAACACCGACTATCGCAGCAAGCCTAATGTGGATGTTACTTTGACACATACCACCTACCTAAGCATTGTTGCGGACCATGTACACCCTTTCATGGAAACGGTATTCCCTGGTGGCTGTGGCCTCTTTCAGCAGGATAATGCGCCCTGCCACAAAGGAAAAATGGGCACAAAACACAACCACGAGTTTGAGGTGTTGACTTGGCCTCCAAATTCCCCAGATCTCAATCCAATCGAGCATCTGTGGGATGTGCTGAACAAACAAGTCTGATCCATGGATGCCCCACCTCGCAACTTGCAGGACTTAAAGGATCTGCTGCTAACATCTTGGTGCCAGATACCACAGTACACCTTCAGGGGTCTAGTGAAGTCCATGCCTCGACGGGTCAGGGCTGTTTTGGCAGCAAAAGCGGGACCAACACAATATTAGGAATTGGTGATTGGTGTATATATTCATATAACAAAATATTCTGGGGGCTGAAACTTTTGTGAAAATGATCAATAATGCTGGCTCTGGCTGGCAACTTTTTTTTTTAAATGCTGGCGGGGAAAGAGTTAAATTACTAGCAAATGTTAGCAGTAGCACCCCATTACTAATGTCACTCAAAATATTGTATGCAAAAGGACATCATTATTATATATTAGTCATCATAATGCAATAACATGTTCAGTATTAGGATTTTTCTAAAAATATATTATCTTAAAGTGTTCCAAACCTGTATGAATTTCTCTGTTATGTGGAACATAAAAGAAGATATTTTGTGTTCAGCAGAAGAAAGAAATCCATACCGGTTTGGAGCAACTTGCGAATGAGTAAATGATTTTAATCATTTTTGGGTGAACTAACCCTTTAATGTATTTATGGGAGTAATTTTAACATTTAGACAATTTAGCAAATTTGTTTTACTATATGTGTATGAAATATAGTTTAGTCATTCTAAGATGAAAAACAACATCCATCAACACATTGTCCTAATGTAATACTTTGATCAATTTAGATTCTTTGCAAACATATTACATTGAGGTGTTTTTTGCAACAAGGTGGGAGACAGTTTTGTTTATAACAGTAGACCTGCTGGACTGGTGAAGAAGTGACAGGTACAAGAAAATAGCAGCAACAATTCTTCCAAACACAAAGGAGAGAAGGAGCGATATTAGGTCATAGGTCGATATTAGCGATAAAACTTACTGCAGTGTGCAACAAGTGTCATAGCAGCCGGCGAGCGAATGCACAGAGTAACGTCATAACATCATTTTCAATACACTCAAATGTATCTAATATGATAAACAGAACTACCTCATACTCATGACCGGAAAAGCGGAAATGGTGAATTCTTTTCCACCGGCTGTGAGGTGAAGACCACATGTCCCAAGATTCTGCGCTCAAACTTGGCGTCATCAAACTACGCCTTTGTTTTGAATAGGTGACCTCTAGCGGAAGGAAAAGTTACATAGTGCACCTTTTAAGGTTTGTAAATGACAACTGCAATGTGGTGTTTATATTTGTGAGTAGGTCAGATGCATCACAGTTGAGCACAAGCATTTAGGCAAAAACTCGTTTTCAGTTAAGATTAGGATAATTGGAAAAATTAGGACAACTGGGCCTAGAACAAACTATGTACCATTTATTACCATTTTCACATGGCCTTGATGTTGTAAAGTCTACCACAGCCTGCTGGTGTTTAGTTCGGCAGCTGTTTCGTTTGGTAAAGTTCACCCATGTATTTGATACTCAGCTTTGTTTATTCTGCCTTATTTTGCAGTGTATTCTGGGATCTGTACTGCGCAGCTCCGGATCGACGGGAGACATGTGAACATTCCAGCGAGGCCAAGGCTTTCCACGACTATGTGAGTTCCTTTTTTATCCACCGTGGGGTTGGGATAAACCTGAAGTTTACCGTCTGTTTACAGTTAGCAGTGCTGTTCATCTTAAACTTTGGATTGGTATTACATTTGTTATTTCTGATAGAGCTGTTCTGTTCCAAACCTGTATGTCTTTTCCGTCAATACAATGAAAATCAGTGGGGTCCAATTTAGCTTGGACCACAATGTCAAAATTTCTTCTTTTGTGTTCTGCAGAAGTCAGTCAGTCATACATGTTTGGAACAAGAAGGCGAGGGACAGAAGTTTCATTTTTGGGTGAACTATCCCTTTAAAGCTGTGGGATTTGGAGTTTGCTAGGCTATTGTGGGTCACTCTTGAAGGTTTGCAGGCTGACCCTTTTGGCCCCTTGATCTGTAGAAGACTTTTATGTTAGTAATGGAGAACTGGAGTAGCATGTGTGAAGAACCCCTGAGCTCCACCAAAAAGGGTAGTTTTTTGTTGATGCCGTTTTCCAACTGCAAATGACTGTTAATGTGACCACAAACAATGACCCTTGCTCAACCCTTTGACTCAATCTTCAAGAGTTTGAGTGTTAGCGCCTGTATCTACAACTCGCCAAGTACACGGGGACCTATTTCCCACTCTGCATGATTTCTTTGGCAGAAATTTAGCATCAAATATAAATTGTGCAAATATCTTTTACCCGCCACATTAGCAGTTTTAAAACCTTGTGAATACACTCCAGAGGAGGATAATATGTCAAAGATTATATGAAAGTAGCTATAATTTACAGCTAACTGCTAGCAACAGAGTTTCACCTGGGCCAAATCTCGGGCCTTGAGTCATGAAAGGGATTATGCGTCTATTCTTGCTTCAGACATTTAATTTGCTGGACTTACTAGCAGAGAACTGTTACAAGTCCATGTCAGCTGCCTGCCGAAGTTTCAACCAATTGGAATATGTGCGCGTGTGTACGGCCTCTATAAGATTAATTACATGGTTAATTAAACGCCATGCTTAATTAAGTCTGACGTGTGTTCAATTAATCTATACGCCTAATCATTTCTAACACCCAATGGACACCTGGGATTGTTGAAATGAGTGTTCTGATGACCCCCTCCTCCGCACGACTGACCACCCGTGCTCGAAGTTAACGTGGCTGTTGTGAAACAGGCTGTCTGCTCAGATTGACTGTTTGAAATGCTCGGTGGCCTTTTCTAAGTAAACTTGTGCTCAGTGTCCAAGCTTTGCTACTGGACCTCGGGGACTCAAGGCGAGGTTGAAAAGCTCAGATGTCCTGCCCCCGAGTTCTAGTCTGAGGATTAATGACCGGTTTCCCCTGACCTTTAACCCTCTGCAAAGTTCAGGAGGTCAGAGTGTATCCGGCCTGTGTTGTGTCCCGTTTTGAATGTTTACCAAGAAAATTTTCATCAGGCTATTTGTCTCCTTTTGGCTTTAGAATGTTGTGTCCAGCTGACCAATTTTAGGTTTGGAGTTTTTATTAATTGGGCTTGGATTAAGTGAACACATCAAGTTCGTTCCTCGAGGGTTTCTTAGCGGCGTTGATCTTCCTGAGAGATTTCCCTTGGCCATCAACTCTCGAGCCACTGGCTGGCCGCTTCCTAGAAGACGTGAGTCTATCTATTTTTGAGACTTTTGTAGACACGAGGCTAATGTTGTGTGAAGAGTCTTACGGTGGAGGTTGTGACGAGTTTTGGTGGTGATGGGGGTGGTGGAGATCGAGGACGAGGAGGAGGCGGCGGCGTCAGTCCCATGGGTTGCTCCAGACCTGTCTCCGTCTGATTAACTTCAGCTCTGGGATCCCTATGGACCGGCCGCCCCATCAAGCCTGCTATCTCAGGCAAGGCTGATAACAGTGCCCATTCCCTAGCGTGTCAGTGGATCAGGGGCACAAAAACAAGCAGGTTCCCATGAGTCAAATCCTCCTCACTGTCAGCGTTGCAGTTATATTGGCATCTCCAAGTCAGTGACTAGGTTTTTGCAGTTGTAAAATGAAACCTTTTTATTTGTTAGTAAACTTTCTGGTGGTGGAATTTGGGGAGGCTGAGAGTGTTCCTCCTTTTTTTCCCTACCCTCTTTTTTTTCTCAAGTGGCCAGTGATGGAGGTTGTGCGAGTTAGTCCTCCAGTTGGACGGAAAGATAATGGGATATAACATGCAAATCTTGAGATCTGTGGAATCTGGTTCATAACTAATCCGAGGATTGCTATAGGATTGTGACTCTGGCTGAGCTCCCAGAAGCGGAAAGCCAGTTCCCCAAAACCAGGCAGCCCCTAGTGCCACCAAGAAACTCTCAATACCACATTTTTACCATCCCCCCTTTAAACAGGAAGGGTCATCTGGAAGTACTTTGGTGCACTTATAGACAAGCTATTGATTGCTACTCCTAGTTATAGATCTGAAATCATAATTTAGTCCAATATGATGGTCACTTACTTAATAGAAACAAGGTAAAAGAGAAAGCAGCGTTTAGTGGTATGCGGGTTTTGTCATAATGATGTGCACACTTCCTAAAACTCCCACAGAAGCCAGTCTCCTCTCAGAGCCTTTGTCTAAACCTCTGTATATAGCTACACCAGCAGAAAGATTTGCATATTTGTCATGTAATTTTGCATGTGGAGTTGCTTGTAAACTGATGACTTCAAAACACATTTTCAGGATTTTTTTTCAGTCCAAGCTGTGGCCTAGTAGTTGGCGTATACTTTAACAGATAAGAGAGTTCAGATAGTGCCTTTTCCAGTTTCATCTGAATGGTAACATTGGTTCTGCGAGAAGTCTAGTTATGTTCACAAGCCACATTTACACATTGTTTATTTGGAGTTCTTCAGGAGCTCTATATTTCATACTTTTAGTAGAGTTGTTCTAATATAAATTTAGCTGTATTAAAATGGTACAATCAAATGTAAATTCCTAAAAGAAACGGGCCAGGCGAACTCAAAACCAAAAAGTCCTCCTTAAATAGATATTTTTATTTTAAATTTGTTATTATTTACTCACTCTTGTGTCTTTCCAAATCTGTGTGAGTTTCTGTCCTAGGCAAAACAAAAAATAAGGTATTTTAAAGAATTTATCTATTTTTTCCCCCATAATAATAGTCATTGTGGTCCTAAAAACACTAGTGACGTTTATTGTATGTTAAATAAAACAGAATATTTATCAAAAAACGCTTTTCCACCACAGGAACTTTCCGCAGGAGCTAGGGACTTTGGGGTGGTACTCTGTGTGTTCCGACCGCAGGGACCAGGCTCTAAATGAAGTTCCGGGTAAATATTTTCCCTGCTCGTGAAGTGGTACTTTTTTCAAAGTTTATGAACTCTTGGGGGTGGGACTTGGGTGCTAAACATGGTGATTGGTTGACTCCATGCAGCATTTTATTTTACCATTCCCCCCCCATTTTTAAAAGTCTGGGTACGTGCAGTAAGAGTTGTTTGGTATTTGAATCAACAATGAAGTTTAAAAAATACGGCCGATGGACCGACGATGAGGTTCAGGCTTTATTAAGCTTATATGTGGAGAATGAAATCCAGCGGGAACTAGAGTCGCACGCAGTCCTACATCACCGGACTAATCTTCATGGTACTTAAGGCTGCGATGGAAACGCAGACAGCAACAGGTCTGGGGGAAAAAGTTCCTGGGACAAATTGTTTTCGGTGGAAACGGGGCTAAAATATTCTTTGTGATCCACAGAGAAGTTTGGAGTGACCTTTTTGAGTAAACGATCCCTTTGGTAAATTAAGACCTAATTAGTAGTTCAGGCAACCCACCGACTAGTCCATTTTGAAAATACATCATTTTGGACATCCCTAATGTCACCCACTTGCTACATCAAGCGTCACGCTCTGGAAGATGGCTTTCCCCATCCCATCACATACTGACAGAAACATACTGTCAGTACATAATGGAGGCCCTTTTCTTGACCCTCAGCACTGTTGAGTTGCTCTGTTACACCGTTTAAAATTGGAACATAACTAACACCGATTTCAGCCGTCACATATGCCTACACGGAAGACATAAGCGTACCTCAATGACACACTTACGAGGTGGCAAACTTGGAGAGGACAGGAGGGTGACAGACGAACATGTTTTTCATTGCCGCATCTTTTGGCAGCATTTTGCGTCATTGAAAAGACGAGTGGAGGAACAGGTGGTTTAAAATATCAGAGCGTTTCAAAAGCGGAAAGTGAATAAGCATTGGTCATTGTCTTAGTCTTTCTTGTTTCATGAGCTTCCAGGTGGTCCCGATGACTAATGTGTGGCTGTGATTTTTGAATGTGAGCTACGTGCTGCTTTTCTCTTCAATCTGAGCTGTTCTCACTGCATCATCTGCCCTACCGTTCACCTGTCTTTTTTTTACTTTCGTGTGCTCAGTTTCTGCCCCTTTTCATTTGAAACCTCTCAAAAATGTTTGTCTCATTCTCATTTTCTTTCTCTCAGAGAGATTTACCAGCTTTTTGGAAGATGACAAACAGGAATAAACCTTAAAGCAACGATCAGTGACTCACAAAGGTTTTCACTCAAAGGGATTTGCTGCTGTTCACCTTCATATTCCTTTCTGTAGATTTCCCGGTTGAATAACACCAAGAGAAAAGCATATGTTGTATTTTGGATGTATGAGATGCTAGCATGCTAGTGTCCCCTCCAAGCTTGTCAACTAGCTTCTTAACAAGACTATCTTGGTAATTTTTTGCATGCTTATGCAGTTTCACTAAATGTCAAAATATTTTTTTTTACTCTTTTGACACCACTTTCTATCCTCAAAATCAAGCTTTTATGACTTTCCTGAGCATGTTGTGTTTAAACGTGAGTGTGAAATGGGGCTCCAGGCTGTTTGTTTTGTCTTGCCATAAGAGACATCAGCATCTGGATGTAGAGGGCAGTAGAGATGAGCAGTTGGCGGTTACAGTTGCGGACTCCGCGGATAAACCGCAGATCGGGCGGATGACGTGACGAAAAATAACATTTTAATTAAATTCGGGCGGCTGGCGGTTGAACCAATCAAATGAAAAAAATATATACATTGTTAAATATTGTTACCTACACTAAGCAACCTGCAAGCTATGAGCCCAGTTGTCAGTGTGGAGGCCTAAACGTCTCGTAGATGAGACTGCCGGGGTTATTTTGTTTCGATATTAGTTATATTTTAAAACAGCCAGTCATTGTAGCCTACCACTCAGGGAATAGGCATTTAAAAGAGAGATTATGGAGTGATATCAGAAATGACATCGTGCAATGGCAGCGCGAGATGTTCAGAAGAATGCAAGAGCTAAACTTCTACAAGCTCAATAACATCCACAGCAAAAAAAAGGTAAGAAAAATTGTCGGAAAACGTTGCATTAACTTTGCATAATTAGATGTGCAAGGCAAGCAGGCAAGTTTTGGGGTTGTTATGGACAATTAAAAATGTGAACATGCACGTTGCGCTGTTGTGCGGTGGACTTTTAAGCGAATTTCAGTGAATGAATAGAGTCTGCGTTTCTTTAATATCGAGGCTCCATAGTTTTTGTTAGGCCTGCTGGTATAAAATTAATTGCACTGTCTGCCTGAAAAAGATGCGCTCTCTTCCCATGCAATCAAAATTAACGGTTTAATTTCTTCAGGCTCGTCTTAGTTGTCACCCTGATATATAATATGAATGACTTATTTTATTTGAGCTTTCTTTCTTTTTGCCAAAAAAATAGTGCAATAGGCATTAATTAGTAGTGGGCTAAATAGCAGCATGTTGAAATGATGTGCCAAAGGATTTAAAAAAAAAAAAGTATTACAATGATGAAATTGTACAGTAACCTATTCAGGTAAGGTCAGGTTTGCCGATGTGCGTTTTATTTAGGCTATTTATTTATTTTTGTCCTTGTGCGCCGATCGGAGACGGAGTTCACTGCTGATATTCTGGGGATACAATATTCATAGCCAATAGGCTATACTAGTAGGGACTTTAGCCTTTAAATATCTTTGCTGCATTGGATCAGTATCCTTTCTAGAACAGGCAAGAGCTTTCTAGTCTTGCGGCTCGCGTCAGCAGCGCCTTGCATCGCCTATAGACCTTAAAACAATCAGCGGATGGCGGCCGGGTGTGGCTTTAAAAATTGGTCAAAAAACGTTGGTGCGAATGGATGGCGGGCGGATGAGTTTTGTGATGCGGTTGCGGATGAAATAATAGCCCATCCGCGCATCTCTAGAGGGCAGGTGTGTCCGAGGGTCATTTATTTATTTTGAACTTCTACCACGTCTTGCTATAAATTGACTGATGTCTGAGGATTAAGTAATGGAAGCGGAAGGATCTTCTACCTGGATCCTGTACATTATCCCTCTTATACCACGGTTACTTGTCTTATTAGCACAGCATTCTTATTGTCCCTTGGCTTGTTGGTACCACTTTGTTTTTTTTTCTGTTATGAAGCAGCCATCACAATACAGTACATGCACTTTCTTGTAAGTTGCTCTGGTGAGGTGCCATTTGCCAAGAAAATAAATGGAATTTAAATGTCATCTGTCTGGAGGAGGTGTGACCTGAACTCCGTCTGAATTCCCACAATTGCAAGTCTCCCTCCCTAGAGCTGTTTTCATCTAAACTCCGCTGTTACTTTAAAGATGGCCGCCCAACCCTGAATTAGGTTCAGAGATATTCTCTTCCCACAGAAAATTGAAAAATTTCAGGCATTAAATGAAGTGAACACTGGTGACTCTCCACAGGTTGCAGATTTTGTTGCTGCATTATTGCTGTTGTGCAATTTGGCTTTCTGGTTAATGTTACGTCAATGTTATATTTTTTTAAAAAAATTATTATCAATATTGTTATCAATAGAGTGGTGCAGGTATGACGTCACCTTGTAGTAGTGCTAGGCGGTATGACCAAAAATTTATATCACAATATTTTTCACAATTATACCGGGTTCGCGGTATATGACAGTATTTTTTCCCTATGCATGCCTGTGTGTTAACTGCATTTTCTACTGATTGAGAGAGGAAATACTGCAGTAGATTGACTTAGAATGCCCTAATGCACTGTCATGATGAGTGAATGTTGTAGAAAAATTCCACACTAGAATTAATACAGGTTCGCAAAGCCCCACAAAATGATGCTGTGGGGAGACAACCAATAAAACACAGACCTGCAACATACAGACACATGAATATTAAAATATGACCACGGAGAAAAAAAAAGGCAGTTGAGGGCACCTTAAGCATTTAAAAAAATCTAACCCTATATAACAACAAACTGCCAAAACGAGGGAGAAATATGGAAGAACATTTAAAAGGTACTGAGATATTTTCAGTACATTTAAGAGCACTATAGTCTCTGAACAAACGACACACGTCAGTTTAACACAGAAAGAATAAAGGCATAGTTACTTTTTTGGCCATTCTTCTTTGAATTGTCAGTCTATATCACTCTACTACTGTGTATCAGAATAATCCATCGTGTCATCGCATTCATGATCAGACGTAGGGCTGTAGTATCAGTGTTCTTATTTGCACATTTCATTTGACGACGACGTGATTAAATATGTGCGCATACACGGTGCTGGTTCATGTTTAGAGCACTAGAGTATATGAAATAGGTCCATAAAAAACTTAAACGCGCTCAAACCGGTCTGTATCTGATCTATATGATCCATGTGGTGAGCGTTGTTAATCTCATTGTGGCGCTCCGCGCAGAAACCACTCTTGCACGCGCCGTGTGTTGTTTGAATTCTCCGTTGTAATGCGATCTCAGCTGTGCCTGAACTCTTTCAGTTTTTATCTAAAAACATTTTTCCAGAATGTTTAAGTTAGAATAGTTTATAAGAGCATAATTATGAGCATAATGAGGCTGTAAAAGCGGATTGAGTTGACCTGTTCGGCGTGATGACGTTTGATGTCCCCGACAGTCTCTGTAGTCCATTTAGCCACTTGTTAGCAACTGCCTTTTTCAAGACACGTAACCGCTTCAAAAAATCACGAGTGGGGTAATACTGATGTATTTTGTGTCGTAGAATAAAACATGAAAGTGTCTTGAGCTTGTGTTCACCACAGACCTTATTTCAGCCATTCAACCAAAATCCCATTTTAAAAAAACTAAAAAAACATCGACTTCGCAACGAGGGAACCGGAAGTGCTAAAATGCTAACTCGCTTCCGTGTTTTGGACTACAAATTGATGTCATACCTGCAAAACTGTATTCAGTGGAAAGCCCCATTGATAAATCAGTTTTAGGTTGTGGCTGACAACCAATAAAAGTGATCACTACGGGCATAAATTACGGTCTGAAGTTTGTCAAGCCGCCTTTTTGCCATCTCTGACATTCGCATACGATTGTCGCATTTCACCCACTAGTGCCAATCACTCATGCCAGTGTTATTCATGAAACTGCTTATTCACTATGGCAGTAGTACCTCTGGGGAGGGGCGTAAGGTGACAAAGGGGGTATGCGAACAAATTGCTGAGTTTTGCATTTCATTTAATTCTACCCATCCTTAAAATAAAATTAGAGCAGACCAAGTATTTCTAACAGGCAAAATGCCATAAAAAGTCAAATACATGACATCTAATCAGATTCTCATCTTTTGTGGTCAAAACTGACTGCATCCACACAAGCAGCATGCATATGATGTGCAAAACGCGCTACATTACTGCCGTTGTGGTGAGAAATCGGGTCCCCCCCAGGAATCGGGTCTCCTTTAGGACTCCGAGTGATCCCATTGGTTCAACTGACTTTTAATGGGTAGTATTTTTAGCGCCTGATTACAATTCCTGCAAAATCATGTTATAATTTATATCTTTTAAACTTTGTCTTTTTTTGTTAGCTTACGTACTAGCATAGCATACATCTACCCGATTAGCCTGCTAGCTTAGCTTATATTATATTAGGTATGTTTTTTGCTTCCAATATAGTTACCAATTACATGTTTCAAATTAATGATGTTTGTGTGTACTTAGCATGACTATTAATTTATTCAAAATGTATTATAGTATTATTATAGCCTATACCAGGGGTGGCTAACTCCGGTCCTGGAGAGCCAACCCTGATTAAACTCACCTGCCTGTAGCTTCCTAGTAACCCTTCAAACCTTGATTAGCTTGTTTAGGTGTGTTTGATTAGGGTTGAAGCAAAACTCTGCAGAACTGTGGCCCTCCTGGACCGATGTTCGTTTTATTATGCAATACATAGACATTCATTTTATATTTAATGCACGTTGTTTGTGCACTTAATGTAATAAACATCATACAATAGTTAAATAGGTTATAATTAGTCAAGACATCACGATAACATCACGATAACGATAATTTGATCAGGCATTACCACCTGACCCAATTCCTGGGGGGGGGACTCGATTTCTCATGACAGCATTCTCGATGCATCTTTATAAAAGTGGGGTTTTAACACTTACTAGTAGGGCTGGCCGATATGACCGAAAATTAAAACCTGGATTAATTAAACACTTTACCTCTTACGATTAATAAACCTTTATTATTATTTATTATTTTTTTGCCCTCATAGTTCACTGACAAGGTATGTACTGTAAATATGCTTGACTATTAAAGGTGGGATATTTCTTTGTTTAATAAATTAGCACCGTGAGAGTACAGTTATTTGAATGCAATAATGAAAGAGAGATTGCTCTCTGCACGCGCAATCTTCACGTGATGTGCGAGCTACTGTCTGTATGAGTGTTCGTTTGTCACAATGCATCAGCGCAGATAATGATACACATTCGATGGTCTAAAATCGCTTTAATGAGCAAACTGGCAAGCCTTAAAACACATACAATTTTACTGAAGACTTCAGTGAAAGTGATCTGGCTTCAGAGCCACGGCGCGAATCGGCTCTCTGTGCCACAGAAAACCGCTTGCAAGCACTGAAATGCCATGTTTTCCATATTGATGTTATTGAATGGTGTAAAATAATTTGATTGTTCAAAATGGCAAGCCTTTAAACACATACAATTGACAAATGTTTGTGAGGACTCTGTCTGCGTGTGTTGACCATGCAACTGACTGCATGGGGCGGAGTCACGTGACTACACGCATAGTATGTTGGGGAAAGTATTCACAGGATTAAAAACCGGAATAACCGACATGGGAAAATTACGTCGGTTAGAGGTTCTGAATTTTGGTTTCGATTTTACTTTTTGATTACTCGTCCAGCCCTACTTACTAGCATGAAAAATAAATAGCCGATAGACACAGCCTGTGAAAATCAATTTAAGACTCAAATTTTCTTAGGTACAAAAACATACCCTGTGTCAGTACGTTTTTAATTTTGATAATATGTTATACGAGCAAAAGTGCAAATTTTCCCAATTATCCACCTGATTGCAATTTTCTATAACAGTTCAACAAACAAAAGGGTAATATTAAGTGATTTTTTTTTTTTTGCTCTGTTTTGCAGCGAAACAATAGTTCCAATGAAATCCACAGCAGAACTGCAACACACAGCAGTGATTCGTGAACGAATTTGCAGCTTTAAACAAATTGTGCTAGTCAATGACCCATTCATAAATACAGCCACTTGCTTCATTACTGAATGAATGAATGACTAGATGGAAAATCAATTTAAGGGGGAAAATATTGTGTATATAAATATAAAATGGAAGAGAGTGGTGCACAGAAGGACGTTAAATGCCTCAGAGTCTACTTCACTCTAAAAAGTTTGGGAACCACTGCGCTATGGTAATATGAATGAATAATGAATGTATGAATATTCACACGGAATTGACTGGCAATATGTTTGAAAGAAAAAGCATAGTATGTTTTCTAGGCTAATCAGAAGTCAAAAGTTGCAAAAGAATCAAGTTACAATGTTTCAACGCAACCAAAGCTTCAATCGGATCTGAACATTTTGCGTAATGTATATGCTCGGAACTCTTGACTTCTGGTTTGTCGTTGGTTAGAGACTGAAAAGGTAGCTTCAATTTCCAATAATCTTCTAACCTCCATGTTTCGTTTTTGATTTATGAAAACATCCTTGGCCAATTCTTTCTTAGTGGCCTTCATGTTAAAGGTTATCACAGTGAACTAAGGAGTCGCAAACAATAAAATGAAGTAATTCTCCATTGACCGACTCGTCCTTCCGTCCTGATCTGTTCTTCAGAAGCGGGAGGTGTTTGCTTGCTTTCTGCACCATGCTTCAGATTCCTGTTTGCACTGCTGTGAGTTTTGTCCGAATAAACCATCTGGTTCTTCTGTGAGTGTCAATACAGGGACCGCAGTGGTGTGCTTTTCTCATAACCTTGCAAGGGGGTGTGAATCAAGGGATACCACAGTTATTCCAAGTCTCTGTATTTCATTTCATCCCTCTTTGTTGCGCTAGCGGTGGGCAGTGCTGGTGGCTGCAAGGGTAGCAGGTCCCACAGCTGGCATTTACCACATCTGGCACCGTTGGTATACCGTCCACTCTGCTCTCAAGTGCCGGCTTGGTGCAATAAAGTAAAAGCGTCAATTTGTAATGCAGTGGTGTTTTCGGGATCAAGTTTCAACAGGCTTCCAGAGATTGTGAGGAAAAACCCCCACAAAACTAGCATGAATCCCTCAAAACAGACTCTGTCTTTAGGTTCCTGTAGATTGGATTTACTCACGCAGACAGCATTTATAACTGGAGATTACGTTATTTGATTTGGGTGGAGTGTTTATTTTTCCACTCTTCACCTCTGCACACACATACTAAGGCAGTGTGGTGAAAGACGCTACGGCTCGTATCGTCTCTGTCTTGTGTTGCTGTAACGGCTGCCATGGGTCTATTCTCAGACAGTGAGCATAATGCAGAGTAATTATTATTTTTATACCCAGTGCTTCCTGAGGCTTTCACTAGAAGTCAAAATGGCTCCCCACTGACCGTCTGATTACCTCTGAGGCCATGCCCACACCTGCCTTCAGTTGTACCTTGGCAGAGCTGTACCCCGCTGCCCCAGCGACAGAATGACGGGGCTTAACTGGGATGGTTCTATACATGTCTTAAATTGCCACATGCTTTCACTGCTTTCACTGTCTCAACATTTCACAAGATCCTTGCTTGCTTGCACAAAAATGTACCATGGTAATGCCATAATATTCTTTGAAATTCTTTGAAAGACCTATATCCAAATGTCACAGTATTACTATCTGATACTAAAAATGTACCACAGTAGCTTTTTTCTTTTTTCTTTCTGGTTTCACTAGCAGAAGTTACACTAACTAAAATGACCATGGTACTACTATGGATATGTGGGCATAGAACCATGGTAATACCTGTACTGTACTGTTCTCTTCCTTTTCCTTTTCCTTTTTCTTTCCTTTCCCTCTTCCTCTTCCTCTTCCTCTTCCTCTTCCTCTTCCTCTTCCTCTTCCCCTTCCCCTTCCCCTTCCCCTTCCCCTTCCCTTTCTCTCTTCCTCTTCCTCTTCCTCTTCCCCTTCCCCTTCCCCTTCCCCTCCCTTTCCCTCTTCCTCTTCCCCTTCCCCTCCTCTTCCTCTTCCTCTTCCTCTTCCTCTTCCCCTTCCCCTTCCCCTTCCCCTTTCCTTTCCTTTCCTTACCAGTGAAAATCAGAATACTATGGCATTACTTTTTGTACCCTGGTACCAAAACAGTTCTTCTACTTAGTTATTTATTTCTTGTTTGCTTGCTTGCTTGCAGCTTATGCCAGTAAATATTATTAAACGTACCGCGGTGTTACCATCTGACACCATGAGTACCATGGTACCTTCCTGCTTTTTATCTTTCATTCTTTCTCGCTTAATTTATTTACTATCAAATGCCAGTATTATGTTACTGTATTACCATGCTTTTTTTACATGTACCATGGTAATACTGTGGTATTCATTTAAGTATTTGTGTACAATGTTAATACCATGGTGTATGACTATTGTAATCATTCAATACTGTTTATTTTTTGATTGATTTAAATTCTTGAATTCAGAATCTGAAAAATGAACTTTTAATCCTATGAGAGACCAGCTGTGACGGCTCTGTTCACAGAGCTAAAGATGCATCTGTCTCTGAGTTGATCAGGTGTGCTAAAGCTTTCTGTTTTCACCACTGTGTGTGTGTGTGTGTGTGTGTGTGTGTGTGTTTGCATGTTCCAGCCCCAGCTGCATTATGCTCTCCTCTGTGTTTTTTTTCTTTCTTTGTTAAACACTCAATACGGCTTCTTTAACTTTCCTTTCATTCAGTTTTGATTACTGGATTGTTATTTTAACCTCATGCATTATGCTTATTAGCATATTGTTCTAGATGGGGAAACCTTGCATAGATCTTAGTTTTATGCATATCGGTGTTTTTTATGAAACTGGTTTTTATGATATTTGTTTTCAATATTTTGTCTCATCTTCTCACTTTTTTTTTGTATCATACCTCTGCTACCTGCTTTGTCAGACTCTCCGCGCAAGATCGAGGGTTTAATAACTGCTGCAGTTTATAAAGGCTACGGTTCAGACAAAGGTCACCGGCTCTTCGGCTGCCAATCAGAAATCTTGAACGGCTGCTGTCTGAAATGTTAAATCACACCTTGCCCCTAAAATCTGACCTTGAGTTGTTTACCAAACAAGCTGCATTGGTTTTCCCACAGTCTGGTTTGTAGTGATAAATAATAATTTGCTCTGTTAATGTCCATTTGAGAGAAATCCGATCTGATTTGTCACCTGAATTGCATTTTTTTATTATTATTTTTTTTTTTACATTGAGCTATATTAACTCTTGTAAAAAAAAAAGTGTTTCACCTTTTAATTTCGAAAATTTTATATCTGACATTTACATGGACAGAGGGTTTGTCATGTTTTTCATGTTGCATGCCATTGAGGAAGAGGAGGGTGACCTGATTTTGGGGGCTGCAAAGGCTGTGATAGTGGTGTTGTCGGAGGGTTTGTAATCCAAGGGATGCATGGTCAGATTAGAGGCTGCCCCATATTACAAGAGCCGAGAGAGGGGAGGGCGGGAAAGTCACTAAAAGGCTCAGGACAGATCAACCGCTGGGGAGGATTGCGTTTCACTTATTTATATCTCTCCTGCTTTTATTTATTAGCATGTTCATTTTTATTAGATCTCTGTTAATATATTGTTTTAATAATATATTAATTTATAGTTTTACGCATGCGATTCATTTTTTTTTTTTTTTTACGTTTAATGCATTACAAATATTTAATGCAATTAATGCAGCATTTTTTGTCATCCTTTAGCTAGCATTACATAATATGATCATACTATCATTCATTGAACTGCTATTAAACCATTCAAGCGTGATGAGATGCAAAAATAAGAACTTAAATGTGGTCTGTAAATCTCCTCTGTGTGACACACACACAGGACTCGTGCCGCTTTGTCGAGTATACTCACAAGTACAGTCTTAAATGAGTTAAATGAAGTCTTCAATGAACGTAAAGAGTTGTGATATCGAATGCGTGTCAGATCCGGATCCGTGTCGTGCGTCAGGTTTTAAAGTGACAGCAGCATAAATCTGCTGCTGTGATGTCTGACATTAATGTAAATCAAAGAACAAAAGACAGAGAAAATCACTCACTGCTCTTTACTTGACTTGAACTTTATTAAGGATTAATCTATATTTAATTTATAATGTATGCAGTGAAGGTTGTGAAGTGTTTGATAACTTTATTCAATTTCTGTATATTTCCTACCTGTTAGATCAAATATTGAAAATATAGCCTACTGTTTTTGTTGTTTCTACATTAATTTGGAAATTAAATGTGAAATTATTACAGTATAAAAATATTAACTTGAATTCCAGGTGCGATTTAATAGTGATTAGTTAATTTATATATATATATGTGTATATATATATGTATATATATATGTATATATATGTGTATATATATATATGTATGTATATATGTGTGTGTGTGTGTGTGTGTGTGTGTGTGTATGTGTGTGTATGTGTGTGTATGTGTGTGTATATGTGTATATATATATATATATATATATATATATATATATATATATATATATACATACATACATACATACATACATACATACATACATACATACATACATACATACATACATACATACATACATACATACATACATACATACATACATACATACATACATACATACATACATACATACATACATACATACATACATACATACATACATACATACATACATACATACATATATACATATATACACTGAAAGCATTCTTTAGAAATGTTGGCCCATATTGATAGGATAGCATCTTGCAGTTGATGGAGATTTGTGGGATGCACATCCAGGGCACGAAGCTCCCGTTCCACCACATCCCAAAGATGCTCTATTGGGTTGAGATCTGGTGACTGTGGGGGCCATTTTAGTACAGTGAACTCATTGTCATGTTCAAGAAACCAATTTAAAATGATTCGAGCTTTGTGACATGGTGCATTATCCTGCTGGAAGTAGCCATCAGAGGATGGGTACATGGTGGTCATAAAGGGATGGACATGGTCAGAAACAATGCTCAGGTAGGCCGTGGCATTTAAACGATGCCCAATTGGCACTAAGGGGCCTAAAGTGTGCCAAGAAAACATCCCCCACACCATTACACCACCACCACCAGCCTGCACAGTGGTAACAAGGCATGATGGATCCATGTTCTCATTCTGTTTACGCCAAATTCTGACTCTACCATCTGAATGTCTCGAGACTCATCAGACCAGGCAACATTTTTCCAGTCTTCAACTGTCCAATTTTGGTGAGCTCGTGCAAATTGTAGCCTCTTTTTCCTATTTGTAGTGGAGATGAGTGGTACCCGGTGGGGTCTTCTGCTGTTGTAGCTCATCCGCCTCAAGGTTGTGCGTGTTGTGGCTTCACAAATGCTTTGCTGCATACCTCGGTTGTAACGAGTGGTTATTTCAGTCAAAGTTGCTCTTCTATCAGCTTGAATCAGTCGGCCCATTCTCCTCTGACCTCTAGCATCAACAAGGCATTTTCGCCCACAGGACTGCCGCATACTGGATGTTTTTCCCTTTTCACACCATTCTTTGTAAACTCTAGAAATGGTTGTGCGTGAAAATCCCAGTAACTGAGCAGATTGTGAAATACTCAGACCGGCCCGTCTGGCACCAACAACCATGCCACGCTCAAAATTGCTTAAATCACCTTTCTTTCCCATTCTGACATTCAGTTTGGAGTTCAGGAGATTGTCTTGACCAGGACCACACCCCTAAATGCATTGAAGCAACTGCCATGTGATTGGTTGATTAGATAATTGCATTAATGAGAAATTGAACAGGTGTTCCTAATAATCCTTTAGGTGAGTGTGTGTGTGTGTGTGTATATATGTATGTATGTATATCCATATTAAATATGCAAATTATATATATATATATATATATATATATATATATATATATATATATATATATATATATATATATATATATATATATATATATATATATATATATATATATATACACACACAAACACACACATATATTCTGTAAACACAAACTTTTATTTTAGATGTGATTTAATCACGTTTAATCATTTTGACCACACTACTCTATTGTTATTATTAGAGTAGAGTTATTATAAGAATATAGTACTCCCAGCTCTGATTAACATATATTTTATTATTTTAGAAACATTTAATGTTTTTCACCTGCACAGCTTTAGTGTTTACATTATTTCATTCCTAAACTAGTTACATATCTTCTTCCTATGCAAAATATTAATTTTCCTGTTCTGTGGCACATTTTCAACTCCTTGTCTCTTTAATTTGTTCGCTGATTTATCACGAAAGGTTATTAGTGCATGCTGCAAAGTAAATGGTTGTTGGTAATAAGCGTCCCAATGTGTCGTAAATGCCCACCCAAAATAAAGGGGTTGACACTGCTGCAAATTGTGTTTAATTGCACTAATTAATTTGAGCCTGTGACTGCCAAATCTGATTTTTCACCAACGATATGTGCTAGGCTCACCGTCAAAACATTAATGTAATTCTGATATTAATACTATGTTTTCTGTTGTGGCTTTTACTTCGCAAATGTAATTATTTGGCTGTGGCATTATTATAGTTGACTGAAATGACGGTTTATAATTATTTCTTGGCTTGGTTGTGATATAAATTAATAGTTTTGTCATCTGTTGCTGTTCACAGTTTATGATGTTATAATGGTTTTAAAAACATGCTGTGATGTGCATGACAGATCTGCTATATCATAATGCAAAATAATTGCAAAAGCACTAAATTATATGTCTAATATATTTTTTTCGAGTGTTATAACCCCACAAAAATAATATGGATGAAAATTTGTATATTTATTAGGGCTGGATGGAATGACGATATGACTGTCACACCATGAAGTTTTTGGACACACCACTCACCCCTAATATTATTTTAAATAAAAAAACATGCAGCAAACAAAAATAAGCTTTAATATCAGATATTTTTGCAAACTGTGAGGGTTGACACTCTTGATAAGAGAAAAAGAGAAAAATATCGACTTTCCCCGACTGTCCCTCCGCTCTCTCTCCTGTTTGTTCTCGCAGACTTTTCCTTCTCCATTGCTTTCTCTCTTTCCATCTCTCGTTTCTCCTGTGCTCCATGCAGAAATGATTTCCATTTCTGAATTAATGAGGTTCAGCTGAACCAAAATCTCTCTTTCTCTCCACCCCTAAACCCCCCTCCCCTCCATCACAGGTTCCTGCACAAAAACACACTGGCGTTTGCATACTTTGTCAGTATCAACATTACATACCATCAGCAGATATGTATACAATTTCAGATATGTATACAACCAAAGCAAACATTTATCTCGTACTGAAAAAACTGGAAACTCGGACGTTTGAAACCGAATTGAGTGCGTTTATATGTGCAGTCTTAAATGTACAGTCATTGATGCTTAAGTCAACAATGCCTTAAACAGATAAAAAAAAGCCCTGCATATCTTGTAGATATATCTGTTTACATTACGATGTCAAAGCTTGACAAAAAAAACTGATCTTCTGTCTCATGTAATGTTTTTTTCCTTTCATTATCGGGTTTGTAAAAGACGATTTTTTTGGTTGTATATGGAAACACAAATTGCTAATGAATATGACAAAAATAACCATTTTGAAAGAGCTAGTTGTGGAATTTTCACATAGACACTAGTCAATATAAATTCTAATTGGCACGGCTTCGATTAACACAAGGGTACACGAACTGGCTGGATGTGCCTCATGGGTCAGGGCCTAGAATCGGGTCTTGTCACCATGGTAACATTGTGCAGGGTATGCAAAATACTACAGTGCTTTGGGACCGTTGGAGGGTGTTAAATCACCCTCCCCCTGCCCACCCCCAACACACAGACGCTGTACCTAGATGTTATTGTTGAGCTGTGTTATTAGCGCCTTCAATTCATTAGCTTGTTTTTACGCTGCAAACAATGTTTTGAATTAAAATGAGGTCTGTATTAGCGTTATACAGTTTCCAGCATGTTATAGCTATATGTTTGAAAACCATGTTGCTGGTTGTCCATCGCTTCCTTCGAATTTGAATTTTGCTTTAATGTCAGAGAGAGAGGCAGCGATTGGTCAATAATCTGCTAAGTAGCATTGATTCAGAGCGTTTAGTTCCTCTGGCTGGCTACTTTGGTTGGGAAGCTAATCAATGCCGTTGAATGGGGGCCTCAGTGATCAGGGATTTCCTACTCCATGCACAGTGCGGTCACATCATTTGTCTTCATTTGGCATGCGATTATTCTCTGTAATGGGCTTCATCAGAAGAAAAAGGTTAACACACCTAGCTGAAAGGACCACGGACATGAAGTGTCCAAGATTATGAGGCATTCACATTCATCATTTTTGATGGATGCATGCTACTCTATTGGTTTTCCATAATAATTTGTATCAGTTCTCCATTTTTTGTTAGCTGGGATCTCAGAACGATAATAGAACATCTTTAAATTTCTTGTATATTTAAATAAATAAATATGTCCTTTGTTGGCATTATGCGGGAATTGGTAAACAAGCAAAATCAATGTTGTGCATAACTAACAGAAATTAGCATTTATTGTTATACTATTATCATTTAGATGTATTTACACTGCAATTACAGTTGCATGAATAATGTTATGAGATTATTATTTTAAATGTATTTTATATATATAATATGAAATGTTAGAAAAATTGGAATGATACTTTTCTGTATTATACAATGAAACTACCAGCCACTAGGTAGTGTCAAGTCTTAATAAGTGAGCCCAAAAATCATTAATTCGCGGATTCGTCAAAGCCACTCTTCTGCTTTAAGAACTATTATCATTGGTGAAATAGAGTAAAAACAGTTAAAACTTACATTACTGTGTAAATTTTAATAAACTGTTGTATTAAAATTAATATCACAATTGCAATCAGGCTGATATTCGGGAAAATGGCACTTTTGCTCGTGTGATATTGCTTAACTATATCATATGATATAAAAGACAAAGCCTAGTACAGGGACAATTCATATCTTGAATTTTCCTGCGTTTTTATTAATTTTTGCACAACGCATTTTTACGCCAACGCTAGAATCGCTTGCTTGTTGTTGAGCTTAATGGAGGGCACTTGTTTGAGAATTCGCCAAATTTAAATGAAAACTAAAATATAAAATAAAATAATGTCTTATCTAGTACGAGACCAAAAGGGCAGGTGCTTGAGCACTCTTGGGGTCTATCTGTGCACGTGCCCGAGTTTTCAAACTGGGGTCCGGAGACTTCCATGAGGACGCAAGGGTCTTCTAAGGGGATCGGTGTAAAACATCTTGTTGGCTTTATGATGTCACACAGTTCAAATAAGTCTCTATATTTAAAAATATATATATATAGAGCGTTTCCTTCACAGAGGAGATTATGATATTTGGGGGTCCATGGCATCATAAAGTTTGACATCATAAACCCCCTGCTTAAAACTTAGTTTGACTAAACTTCAGTACTAGTGAAGCAAAAACTGTCTGAGTTTACATATATGGGTTGGCAGAGGACAATATAATTTAGTCATTTTTCCTCAATGAATACTAGCGGACAACCCGAGAAGGAAAGCACTTTATGGATTCCATTAACTTCCACAATGATGGACAGCATTTTTATTTAGATGACTGTGTGCTTAAGTGTTTCATTGTCTGGAAATGGTCAGTAGAGGTTGTGTTTTACAATAGATCCTAAGACCTCCAAATTACACTCTTTACATCAAGCTTGCACCTCTAAACCTGCTGGTTTTCAACACTGAGCTACAACAGTGTCTGATATGTTTTCTTTGGAAATGGAAAAGCTGTTAACATCTTTAGGAAGTGGTCCTTCAATCTACTACCCTTGTTCTTCCCCCCCCCCTCTTTTGTCTGAAAGATAAAGTTACTTCCTCTTCCCTTTGCCCTGCTCCCTCGCACCCTCCTCCCCTGCTGGGTTTTATTGGTCTTAGGAGTTGTCCATCACCGCTCTCGCTGTTTGAAGTGCTCCTGTCGTATATCACCGCCCTTTCTCATTGGATGTCCTCCCACTTCCTGCCGGGTTCTCCAAGGTTTTTTTGTGTGCAAGAGTACCTGACTGTGACCGTGGTTTCTCCACACTCTATTTCTCCAGTCACACTTAAACACACTTCCAAACACCCACGCCGGTCTTCACCCATGATATCTTTACTGTGTGTTTGAGTTGTTTATAGCCCCTTGGTTGATAGTTTTGGTCAGTTGAGGTGATGTACCTCTGGAAGGCTGTAGCGATGTTGAGTAAACCTTTCTTGGTTCCTTGTTTTTTTTTCCTTATTCCCTTCTGTACATTTTCCCATTAGCTTTTTATGTTTGCTTTCTTTGTCTTTTTTCATGTTTATTTACTTCCCTTTCTTTTCTTTACTTGTGGTCTTTGTTTTCCTAATGCTCTCTTTGCCCTTGTTTTTTTTTACCTTGCAATCCTTTTTCTTCTCTCTCTCTCTCTCTCTCTCCCTCTCTCTCTCGTTTGAGGACAAGGAGGTGAAAGCCAAGCGGATTACAGTGGCAGTTTAATCTGGCCGACCTACCAAAGGATTTTTTTTTTTTTGCACTTTCCTGCAAGCTTATGTGGCCGATGGGTGGGGGGAGAAGGGGTCCGAAGAGTGTGGAAATGAACATAGTTGGTCTAGGAGCCTGTGTCAGTCCAAACCTAGATCTATGCCAGATGATGATGGTAGGGGTGGGGGTTGACAGTAGACTGTTGGTGAGCAAGCAAGGGATGCTAATACTGTTTTGTTACTAATTTGTTTCCATCTGTCCAGGCATATTGCATCTGTGGCTGTGCATTCCCAGAGTACCAACAAGAAGAATCATTGGATCTTGGTCAAATTTTTGGCTCAACCTAGACCTCAACTTTTTTCAATCTTGACCTTGCTTTTCCATTTTTTTTGTACTTTGTCCAACTGTTTTTCGAACACAAGAATGTGTCCTATATGAACACATTCTTAAGAAATGCATCTGTTCAGGTCGGGTCATCTCAACCTAATTATTCAATGCAATTGATATTCAATAAATATGTACCTTTGCACAACTTTACTAGTTACACGCTAATGTGACTATTAAAAGGGTCAGATTCGGCCTTCAGTAATGAATCTTGAAACCAATTTAGGCCCAATCCCAATTCTATATTATACCCCTTGCCCCTTGAAACAGAGTGGCAAGACGTAGGGGTGAAAGTATTCCCCTAAGAAATGGGACACCACTACTAAACCATTACACATCATCATACACGTACATCATACACCCATTTCTTTTATTAATGTCCTGTAACATAAGTGCACATATCTAACAGAAATCAGGCATGAGCATGTTTAACAGATTACTCACTCCCAACATTGTTTTTTGAGCTTCATTTGGACTTAAGAAAACGCCGCTTGTTTTCAGTTCGAAAACGTACGAGCAATCAAGTTTCCTAAGACGATACAGAATGATACAGAACATAGAAGACTGGTGTTCTTTTTGTGCCGAGCCGGCCGGTATGGATATGGTTTAGCTTTCTACTGTGGTGCTGCGATAACAGAGTGCTTTGCAATGTACTACAAACGAGTCAGTTGTCGCCTTGGTAACGCAAGAGTTTACAGATGATAAGTGATGTAAATAGTGACTGCATTTTTTTTTTTTAAACTGTATTATTTATTTGTGTTCACATCACTCAAATAGCACGTTTAGCACGCTACAGAGAAACTGGCAGTCAGGCGACACACAAGTGATTGATCCCGAGTGGCAACATCACTACACACTCTAGCAGCATAGTAGTCTGTGTATACAGGGAAATTCCTCATACCCCTTCGTTCGAAGTGTGGTCCTGAAAAATTTTCGTTTGAAGGGCTATCTGGCCCTTCCCCTTACCCCTACCACTCCAGGCAAAAGAGAATCGAGACACCCCTACCCCTTCACGTGAACGTGCAAAACGAAGGGGTAGGGGAAAGGGAAGGTATAAGGGGTAGAAATGGGATTGGGCCTTAAACTATTACCATTCCAATTTGTCTCAAAAAATTTAACTGCCATAAAACACTAGTTCTATAGCGTTAACACATGCAAATACTCAAAGCACACCATGGGAATTGAATACAAGGGCCATTTCAATGTAATGAGTGAAGCCATATTGTTCCACTGACAAATCTATCCAGCTTGCTAACCGTCACTAACAGAATAGTGGCCAAACAAAGCGGTAGCGCTTGTCTCACTCCGCACCTTCTTTGATGTGGCTCATATCGCTGGTACTTTCATCAGCTCTCCCCTGCTGTGCAAATTTAGAGGGAAGGGGTCCCTCCTCCAGTGGGATTAGCTTCAAACTGGTACTTGTCCAGTGGCGTTAAGGTTTTTGAAAAAGGCTTAACTAACCTCCACTCATGGGAGACTTCTAGAGGTTAATGTGGGCTCTCGGATTGTTTGCCTTGCAATTAACATGCTGGATGGCCCTAAAGGGGGGAAGTCAAGAGCTGTAATAAGTAAGAAACAAGACTTTATGCAACTGCACCTCTGGATGTATTTAGCTGCAGTAGACAGCATCTTGAGTATATGAAGGGAAGTCCTGCTTAGCTTTTCTTTAACATAAGATGCTTCTTATTCATGAATCGTTTGTGCGCCATTTTTAAATTATAGGTTTACTACTATTAGCATTCCCAAGTGTCACTTGCAGAGCAATGTTGACTCTTTAGTCTTTTGAATGTGGAGGTTTTGTGGTCATCTGGAGCTATGGACAAGAAGCCAGATGACATGACCAGTGGTAACATCTCACTTTTCAAGAATGTGCAGCGTGGAGAAAGAAGTCTGCAAGTTTTGAGCAAAGCAATTTGAAGCCAAGGTCCCAGGGACTCTTGGTAGTAGTTTGCAATCGGATGTAGGAAAAACGGTAGGACAAGGTGCAATATTCAGTGTTTGCTTTGTCTTACATCTTGGTTTGGCATTACTTGCTTTCACTTCATGTTTTCTACCTTGTTGACATCTTTTTAAAGAGGCCCATTGCCTTCTTGACAAGGTCCCTACAGGAGACCTTATTTTAGCCAGCACCAGGTGCACCATGTTTTAGGCGTGTTACATGATACAGAGCGAATGCAGAGGGGATCTGCGTGCAGTCTCTCATTGAAATAGGGCAGGATGCAGGGTCAGATGGGTTGGAGTGGACCGGTGGAGGGTGTCTGAAAGGTCAGGTGGAGGGCGTAGGGTGCCAGGAATAGGGTGTGAGATGCCTACTCTATTTGCTGGCTCTGGGAAGGCGTTCTGTTGATAGGCCAGTCAATGCCACCCCTGACCTCTCTGTGTCTCATCAGAAGAACAATGGTGGGTTAAAGAAAAGGCAATGGTTCTTTTCTCTCCTTATCCTTGTCCCGCTCTTGTCCCTTTCCTTTACGTGCTCCATCTTATATTACAAAATTTTCTAAATGTATTTGTGTAGACTAATTTTGCCAATGTATATTGGTTTCTTCTCCCCTCTCCATCACTCTTTGACTCTCGTTCTACCTCTCAAAAATACAGCATTCTCTGGATCTGAGATGCCTGAGGGACGGAACACAGACAGGACCTGTCACCATGACAACGGCTTCTGTGAGCTGCCTGACACCCAGACTCTATTGTGGGAGGGGGTGGCGAGAGAGAGACAGAAAGAGAGAGAAGAGAGAAGGGAGGGTGTGGAATCAGACAACCCCATTTTTACCCCCTGGGACTTTGCGGTTTGCTCGTGTTCACATGTAGAATTAGCATAAAGACAGAGAATGTGAGAGAGACCGAATGCTATATCAAGACCGAGATTAGAGCAAGAGACGGACACTGTGTGCTGGAAGTTTGCTGGACACGTGTCCTTATGGTGTCCCCAGGGTCCAAGTGCCCTTTTACAGGGTCAAACCCACATAATTTTTTAACCTTCTAGTGCCGAACACTTTAACTAGGGATGCTCCGATCGATCGTCCGCAGTTTGGTATCGGCCAATAATCACATTCAAACGAGCCCACAGAGAACATAACATGATGCGTAGATCTTGAAAAAATCCTCATGGACTGACATGTCATGCTTCTTGGCTAAAGCAATTGGACTTCCGGGATCTGATCGCGTCTCGATCATGACGCAGTGTTTTCCAACTAATGGAAACGGATCTCTGGTATGGTGGGTAAGGGACTGTTTGTAGAGACCAATCGTACAATCGTACACTGTTTTACCGCTGGAGCGCGCTCGGATTTGGCTGATCTCTCAGATTGACAGGTCTTGATTTAATGTGCGCAATAGAATAGGAGTGCACAGCTGAAACGCTTGAAGATCATCAACCTGGATCTTGGTTATTACTTGTTACTTCTCAATCTAATTATAAATATTTTTTATTCTTTGTACCATTTACACATGTAAAATGTTTAGTAAAACACTTGTTTGGAGAGTTTTTTTGGACTTTTTGATAATAAGGCTACCATGGTTTCAAATGACATAACTTTTGATTGCTTTGAGATATTAACACACAATTTTTCAGTTTTTCACACAGTGCAGTTGAATTGATTGTGAACTGTAAATGTGATTTTTATTTTTATTTTTTTAATTTTTTTAAAAATACTTTCAAATAATCATGTCAAGCTTAAATAATAACAGAATAAATCATAAATTGCATCACTTGTTTTAGGGTTTTTTCCAGCAGTTGTAACATAAGAACATCCAAAAATTTAAAGGTTTTGAAATGAGACCATGTGCTTGATGATACCTTGTTTTTGTTTTTTTTGTAGAGTTATAAGCTATTTACTTTTAAGTATGCCACATGAAATCATGTGAAATCATTAAAATTGGTTAACAGTGGTTAAAAGAGGTTAACAGTGACTGTCAACAGAGAGCTTACATATCACTTTATATAAAGCTTAAATGGCCAGGATCAGTATCGGACGATCATGGTGACAAGAAAATTGGTGGTTTGTATCGGCTGCAAACATGCTGATTCGAGCATCCTTAACTTTGACACCAAATATTTGGTTTCAAGTGTCACTCTTATCACATTACAACACAAGCAAAGTTGCATTCCATCTTCCTACATGGCTAATGCAATTAAGCTGAGCTCCAGCTGAATGGATTGTTAATTCGGCTGATCTTACACTAGTATTGTAGTTTGTCTGACAGAAACAATCACAATCAAGTGGAACTGTTGACTCTGTGCAGTGTCATGGCTTTTTTGTACGCTTTCTATAAACGTGGTGATTTGCAATGCATTATGGTCAGCTGGAGCCTGGATGCCGGCCTGGAGCCTGTAGAGTGGAAGCAAAAGTGCTTTCCAGGTGGAAATTATCTACATATATGGGGATGATCAACCTTTAGATGCACATTAGTGTATAATGTTAGACAAGATAATGAAATAATTGAATGCATGTTATTTGTGCAATGTGTGCATGTTATCTTCCACTCAAATTGAGGTATTTCGTTTTGTTTTCCTGAGCTACAATACCTTTTATCATAACATTGTTTTGTTCTCAATAGAAAAAGATGGAGACTAGCCTAGCATGTGCTGGGGCATGAGACTGGGGAGAGATATTTCTGTCAGGCTGTTTATTTATTGATAGGAATGCTAGCACAGGTTAGCATGACATGCATATGCTGCTCTTTGGAGAAAAGCACTGTGCTCTTTTGAGCTCCTGGATGCCTCTTATTCTTCAGCAACTGTGATTTATGAGTCTTCAGGTGCTTTTGATTCCTTTAGACGACAGTTTTTGTCTGCTCTTGAAGTTAGGTTGCCACTAATGCTACTGCATCTATTGACAGTTTTATAACTTTCTGTGGAAGTAAAGAACTTGAGTTGTTGTAGATGGAAAATGGATTTGACCACTGGGTGGGCTGACCACTGTTTGCCACAGCCGGTTACGAGTTGGCTGACTCAGTTTCAGTGGTTTCACTCACAATCTGCATAAAGGGATTGTGGATTTGGACATCTGAGGGAACCCAAAGCCACTTTAACCAGGCTGAAGCTTGAAGAACAGGGAAGCTTGTTTGAAATCTTGATGTGTTGTGTCTGCTTTTTTTGCCTATACCTTGGTTCTTGTTAACTAGGTTATTTCTGCCAACACAACTTAATTCTTCTCAGTTTCTTCTTATCATTTTTCATCTAGGAATTCAACCTGCCCATAGTTTTTTTCCTTCATTGTGTTTCTTTTTTTGTTGGCGCCTCAAGCGTAAAGGTCCAGCGCTACAGACCCTTCATTGTCTAAGGAATGCCGTTTGTGTTTTCCCTTCTCCAAGCCCCTGTCTGGCAGGAACAAGGCCCTCTCTTTTTTTCTTGTGCTTCCAGCTCCTCTTGGGTACCCACAGCCTGCTAGGTCTCCTACACTTTCCCAGCGTTCAGACTCTGTGAATGTTAACTATAGTACGCTAAGCTCCTTAACCCCATAGCAGGAACTCCAGAGACTCTTTCCAAAGAGGAATGATTTCTGCCTGCTTAGAGGGCGTACTTAAGAGAAAGAAAAGCAGAGAGAGAGAAAGAAAGAGAGGGAGAGATGGGAAACTCCCCTTTTCAGCCGGCATCAATGGTCCCAATGGGAACGCCCTTCCCGCCAACCATTCTTGCAATGTATGGATTGTAATATGACTGCCTTACATGTTTCACATTAGCTATAGGATGGCAACACTGACATTTAAAAATTTGTACGTCATATCCAACCCTCCTGCCCCCTTACCTTTATCAGTCTCTCGCTTTTAGACGTTTACAAACATGTCTGCGCTTAGAATGAGCCGTTTCTTATCTCTGTATGTTTAGCACTGTGCATTGGGTTCAAGTTGACATGAAAATAACCAACATGTTGAAGATAAGTTACCTATAGAAAGTAGCTTCCTGAAGGTGTTCCCAGTCCCGTGTTGCTGCTGTCAGTCTTGCTTAATTTACATGTAAGCGAATTCTATGTGCATTAACCTTTGAACATGTTGGCTTCTTTCACTGCAATGTTGTATTATTTTATTAAGGAGGACATATTGGATGTGATCTGTATTTTTGCTAAACATTGCTAACAGATCATGTCTGAGTCATCATATATGAGATGAATACCACCACAGTTTGGGAATTAGCAGTGGGATTTTCTTTTGAGCCCTGATTTTCCGAGTTGCGGGTAGATCTTTATCTTCTGAAAGTTAGTCAGTATTACTCCTCATTTAAAGGCACAATATGTAATTTTCGCCGCTAGAGGTCGCTTATTCAAAACAAGGCATATCTCATATTAGATACACTTGAGTGTGTTAAAAATTGTTATAATGCTACTCTGCAGCTACTATGAGACACTTGTTGCACGCTGCAGTGAGCTAGATCGATATTAGGCATGGTAAAACATGGTACTCACGGTAAATCAAGAAAACAAGATTTAAACAATAAGACTAACTGTGTTGAGCTATATAACAATTAGTTTTTTTGTCGATGAATGTATCCAAACAGTTGATCACCTGTCTAATAAAACACATAATATTTTAAAGGGTCTTTGGTGTTTTCATGGTTTCTACAAAATCTGAAAAATCAGGGGGTATGATGTCATTAATAGGCGACGCACTGACACACTCTGTGTCCTGGTTAAATAGCTTATTTCTCTGGATTTAAACATTGTTGGAAACATTTGGGATAATGTAAGTACACAAGTCAACAAAATATATAACATTGTTCTAGTGGTTTTTGGATATTTTAATCCAAAAATCTTACATATTGTGCCTTTTTAGGGTTTGTTTGTGAATGCTGATTGTACAGTTTAATCTACAGAGTTTAGGTACTGTTAATGAACAATATAGCATTTAGCTAGTTTAATGTACTAATACTTGTGCTGCAAAATTACATTTCCCATCATTCTATAGAGGCACAACAATGATAATCGCAAGATTCCAAGCAAATCCCTTCATAGTTACAATTTTCAAAGCCACATTAGCTTTTTGGCTCAGTGTTGTTCAGTACAGTAGGAACATTTGTGGCAGCGTAACAACTAATGTAAATAACAGTTGGAGTGGGGCTACACATAGCTGTTGTGTCTATTTGTCTGTTTTTTCATGTTATACTGCTGCTTCAGCATTTCAGAAGGTGTTCTGGACTGGAAACTTTCTCTCCGCCTGTCCACACACACATTAACACACTTGTCTCCGTACATGGCTTATGATTAGGCCCTTGAGCAAGCATAATTGTGGGCCACTGAGATTGAGAAAGCTAGGGGGTTCTGGGAATACAGTATGTGTGTTTGCGGGGTGAGGGTGTACATGAGGGGTTTCCTCAGCAGATTTGTTTACTGGTAATTAATTCACCTGATTGATACAACAGCTGTTGACGCCATGGGAGGGAAAGAGAGAGCAATGGAGAGAGAGGGACCCCTCGTCATAGTGGCTTCCCTATGTTACACAGTGTAGAATGCCGTCCCAGCGCCCCATTGATTAAAAGGCACATCTGTCAGCCAGCATGGCTGATTATGACTGCCGGTCCTCACTGGCTAATCTTTATGGAGTCAACTTCACTGACAGAGTTATTGGAAATGGGGGATGTTGGGAGAAAGAGCAGAGTGGGAGGCAGTGAGTGTGTTGAAATGCAGTAAGTGGGAAGAATGCTGGTATCTTGGATGTTTATTTGGGGCATGTTTTAAAAAAATCACATCACAATAATAACATTTGTCAAATAAAATCAATAGCATAGCAAGACAATAGAGGTGTGCTCGACTAGTCAAATATTCGATCTGTAATAATTACTCGAAAAATAAAGAAACCGTTCGAATTTTGCGAATTTTTCTCTCTCTCATTCTTTTTATGACACACAAATGGCGTCACATCAGCACATTGCGGCTGCACTACAAGCGAGATGCACGCTGCGATTTTCAAGATTTTTGCTCGTGTTTTGGGACAGGTTTGTCACATGCCCAATTAGGATTGTGTTGCATCGTCACAAAAGTTTTTCATTTGCTTTTTAAAGGGATAATTTCTCCCCCTCAATCCATCCTAGGTGTATATGACATTCTTCTTTCAGACTAATCCAATCGGAGTTGTCCTGGCTAATCTAAGCTTTATAATGGCAGTGAATGGCAGCCCAAAATTTGAAGCCCAAAAAAGTGCATCCATCCATTATAAAAGTACTCCATACGGCTCCGGGGGGTTAATAAAGGCCTTCTGAAGTGAAGCGATGGGTTTGTGTAATAAAAATATCCATATTTAACACAATATAAAGTAAAATATCTAGCAATTTAAACATGACCAAATTGAGTACTTTTCTCCAGCTTATGTTTTTAAACAGCCAAATAGACTGAATTAATAGAATTATATCACAATGCCCAATAGTATTCTCAAAAACTATGCCAGTTATGTCCTAAGTGAATGCAAAACCGTTGAGAATCAGTATCGGATCCGTGCATTCAAGTCTTAAAGTGACAGCAACCCAATTAAACTGCTGCTGTCTGTCATGTTAATCAAACAACAAAAGACAAAGAGAAAACCATTCACTGCTGAATGATATAAAGTTGTTTCTTGCCTCTAGGCGCAGCGAAGTTTGGAATTACTTTGATCAAAATGATCTTACTAAATGATCTTACAAAAGGGAATTACTTTAGATCAAATGAATTATGTCGTGTGAGTTCTCATAATATAACCACCACAATGAGAAATCACAATCCAAACACCAAACCATTGTTATTGACCCCGTTGAATGAGGAAAGACAGCTGTCCATCACTGCATTCACAACAGTTAAGCACAGCTGCACCCCCGAGCGAACCAAGAAGATAGCTTATCTGATAGCAAAATGTTGTTGAGACATGCTTCCTTTAAGTTTCGTCGAGGGAGATGGGTTTAAGAACAGAAAACACAAAGCGCTGTAAGAAATTTAACATACCATTATCTTTGTGTCCCTGCAATGTATGTGTCGGCGGAGCTCGTTTTCTCTGCAGCCGGCCTTACTGTTATCAGACTGAGGATCCAACTTTCACCTGAGCATTTGGATATTCTTGTTCATGAATGTGAAACAATATAAACACAATAACCATATTTCGACTCAAGTGTATATGTATGTTCTGTACGATAATTGGTGCAGTCTGCCTTTATTATTATTATTATTATTATTATTATTATTATTATTATTATGTCTGCCTTTATCTGCTTGAGCTTAAATGCTCATGAATTTCAGAATTTCAGAGCAAATTCATCTTGATAATGTCATAATTTTGATAGAAAGGTATGTAATGGATTACAATCAACCAATCAGCGGTCAGCTGTTCAATTTAAGTACACAATACCAATTTAGGTCAACCAGTTACCAAGCAATGCTTCATTTTGTTCAGTCTGTGGTGTAAAAGGTTGCATTAGCAATTAAAGAAAAAACACTTAAGCAAAACATGGTCAGGTCAAAGTGTCTGAATAATTCTGGTCCCATATTTTTTTCAATATTTTTGGGTATAATGTCACAGTTTACTTTATTTTGCTATCCTCACTTACATAAATGAACTATGGTGTCCTGCACTCACTAGTAAAAAAATATATCTGGCGTCTGAATAATTTTTGGTTTGACTGTATATTTACATTATTATAATATAAGGATTTAAATTATTATTATTTTTATTTCATTTCTAAAAGCACAACTGTGTAAAGATATATAAAATGTATTGGAATATATTTATTAATATTCCATCCCAGTTTTTTATTATTTTATGGTGTTGCCAAGACTGTGTGGTTGCTAAGGTGCTCTGACTTCTCGCTAAGATATTGCTTGGTGGTTTCTAGGGTGTTCTGGATTGTTCCTCATCAACATTCATGCACACCTAGGTGTAATACCTTTTGGGAGTTCAGAAAAGCCCTAGTATGAGCAATAATAATCTCATAACTACTAGCCAATGGTGTTAACACATCAAGATGACTTCCGTGCTTGCATGTCCATTTCTGAGCCACTGTATCGCTCATTCAGCATATGCTGAATTGCCAGTGACTACTTGTTACCAGAGTACATGTGCATGTGTTTGTCGGGTGGTGATCTGGGTTACCCTGCTCGTCTGAGCACAGATAAGGTAGGATCCATTCCTCATCCTGGATCCCTACTCCAGATCGATGCCCAGATTATGCCTTTCCCCCGCTGTCTGCTGCCCAGCCGAGCCCTACGATTGATACTGATAATTAAAACCGCATTGGCTAATTACTTCAGAGGCTTTGGACTGTGTATGTGTGTGTGGATGCTAGGTTAATGTATAGGTCACCAATATTATTGATGGTTTATTAATAATTAGTTGGGTACATTTATTGCGGAGTCTATGATGAGCTTTCTTTCTACTTTAATACAATCAATAACATACCCAAAATAGTGAAATATGCACAAAAGCATGTACATGTTGTTGGCAGTGAAATATGATCATTAAACATTTATATAGGATGATTTAAACACACACACACACACACACACACACACACTATATCTATATCTATCTATCTATATCTATCTATATATTATATATTATATTATATTATATTATATTATATTATATTATATTATATTATATTATATTATATTATATTATATTATATTATATTATATTATATTATATTATATTATATTATATTTGGATAATGTATATCCAGCCAGTTGTTATCGCCTGGACGTACATTATCCCAGTTATTACACGGCTACTTGCCACGTGAGAAAATGATTAGAGACAAAATATTGACTTGAGTTGAAATATTTTATTAGGTCTTTAAATGCAAAGCTTCCGCGGAGAGAGCAGTTGAAGTTCAAACTAGACGGACATTTAAGGGAAAGTACAGTCATACCAGTTATTACACTTCATTTTGCCACATAAATAACTGAGGATAAGAGATATTGATTTGAGATGAAACTGTTTTTAAAATCGTACTTGTTTATCTTATAATCCATTACAGTGTCGCAAAATGGTAGCTGCTGCGTTTGTATGAAACGAGAGCAAGTCCGCGATACCCGGATGACATAATTAAATAGCTATACACAAAATATTGATTTGAGTTTTAATATTTTATTAGCTCACCAAACGCAAAACTTCCACGAAGTAAAAGCATTCCTAGCAAGCGACTTCAGTTACCCGGATGAACCTGTGTTATCAGTTTTTGCTGGTTGTTATCTGGGAATAACATATCGCTGGATGGCACGATTGACCAATCGGAATCAAGTATTCCACAGAGCCGTGTAATAAATAATTGAATGAAACTTTGAATTTCAAAACAAAACTGTGATCTGATGACAAAAGACAGTTTTGTTCAAATTTCCTGGAAAATGTATATCAAAGCTAAAATTGTCTGATACAGCTTTTTTGTTCAAATTGGAGTCATTGGAAATTGGAAAGCTGCATTGTCACTTTCAAACCAAGCAGTTTTCTGTTTGTCTGCATGGCAAACTTGTGTGACTAATTTGAACCCGTTGCCAAAGTTGTGTGGGAAAGTCTTTTTCGCCCTCATGCGAAATTCCCACTTGCATCGATTCCTGTTGAAATGGCATGATTTTGCCCGTGAAAAATCTCCAACAATGCTAAATGTGCCTTAAGGGGTAAAACCTTTGGAAAATCAGTTCATGTATAATTTTCTTGCTTTAAGGGAAGAGGTCTGGACAAACATGCAAAGCACGGCACGAGAAGTGTTAACAGGAACTGGAATGTGTCTGTTTATGTGGTGGAGAGGGAGAGAGATAGCAGTAGCAAACAGCCAGGCCTATCAAAAGCCACAGGCTCCTTTAAACTCTATCTTCATTCTCTTCTCTCGGTTTCTCTTGCGCTCCCTCTCTTTCGCTCCCTGGCCGGGCGAGTGATTGACGGCCTGAGGGTTTTAATGGGCACCAGAGAGCAGGAGAGCCAAGGTCTGAGTTGTCATGGCAACAAGCCGATTAGGCCCTCTGCCGCTCTACCTGTGTGCAGTGGAGTTGCGTGTGTGTGTGAGAGCTACCAACGACTCCTGCTACTGCTGATGGGCCGCTGGTCATTTGGCCAGTGATTTTTCTTTTAGTTCATTTATGTGTGTTAATGAAAGTATTTAAACACCCTCCTTCTGTGTTTTCACTCATTCATTTTCTGTGGCAATAGAGTCGGAGCCATTGTGCTGGTTAAACCTACACCAGTCACTGTGTAAACAAAATCTCTCCGGCCCGATCTGTCACTCAGCCCCTCCCTCTCCTTAACCAAACACACTCGCCAATCCCTCCACTGCATGCAAACACTGCGCCTGGCCATACCTCACCTGTTATCTGCTCAGCACCAGCCTCCGGACCCTTTTTCTTCCCTCGTTTATGAGAAAGAGCGTGCTTGTATATAAATTATATGTAAATCTATGGAGCTTCTATGGTAGCTGTGGCTGTCACTTTTGATTGGGCAATGTCTTAAAGGGATAGTTCATCTAAAAATTTTAATTCTGTCAATCATTCAACTTCATTTAGTTCCATGAAACAGAAATAAAGAAATTTAGAACTATGTTCATGCTAAGTAAAGGCTTTAAAGCTCTAAAAGGCTTACAATAAAGTACAGTAAAAGTAGACCTTACTACTAAGGTGTTGAAATTAATAATTTCTACGATGCATTGCGACGCGGACGTGGATGTTTCTGCATTGATGCAGTAATAGACCGTTGTCGATTTATAGCCTGCTGACGTTTCTCTGATGTCATTTGTCGCATACACACTTGTAAAATGGCGGAGAGAGGCACAAACACAAAACACAAAAGCGAGTAATAAAAAATGCACCCACTATTTTAAAATCTGACGTCTGGGCATATTTCGACTATGAACAAACGGGTAAGCACGAACTGGACAAGACACGCTGTGTGTAAAGCCTGTCACATACAACTAACCTAAGAAACCACGTTATCCGTTTTCATCCTGAGATGCTAACACTTGCCAGTGCCAAGGCGGACCCAGCTCAGCCAAAAATAGATCAAATGATATCAACTTTGCTGCCCAACTCGGAGAAAGGGAAGAGAATAACCAGATCTGTGGCAGCTTTCATAGCGAAGGATAAACTGCCTTATTCTGTGGTGGACAACCTTTTGGCCACCTGTTGAAGACACTGGAGCTGTGATATAAGCTGTATAAGTGCTTAAGTACACACTACTTGACAGTTTCATGCACTTTTAGTGTTTATTAGTTCTAAATGCTCCTGTTGTCTGCTGTGTTCAGACTCAAGTTTTGTTTGTTTGCTACATTCGAGAAGGGTTCTTTCTTGGAGTGAGCAGATCAAATAAAAAGGGAGTTCATATATCTGACTGCTTGTATTAATTGAAGAAAATGTTGCCATGTGCAGTAATATTGAAAATTGAGGATGCAACACATCATGATGCATCATGATATCAAATCGTTGACATAATCGTAATTGAATTTAATTGTGAGACCAGTGAAGATTCACACCCGTTTACTACTTGAGCTCTATATTCCAAGTCTTTTGAAGCTATATGAAAGCTTTGTGCAAGAAACAGATGAAATTTGAATTGTCCACACCAAGGACGATTCTTCTGCAACAATAACGATTAATATCATTGAATTATTTTTCAGCTGATGAACGATAAAAACATTGACAGCGTCAGACTTTAAAGAGCTTGAGCATGTAAAGCAGCACACAACATAATTGCAGCATCCTTGTAATAAACAGAACTTTATTGTACATTGGTGTAGAGGCTAATATAGTTATCGTTCTTGGTGTGAACGGGCCTTTGTTCTCTGAAAAGGTTTGAGACATTTGAGAATCATTACCGGAACCAAAGGTCAAAACATGGAACCAGTTCTTCTCATGCTTAGGTGCTGGTGGGATGAAGCCCAGAGGAATTTTAGCCAAGTCGACCTGTCTGTACTCTTGGTATGTGTGACTATATGTGATCTTGAATATACTTGTATGTGGCTTTATGGGGTGATTTGCTACTACATGCGTGTTAGAGCAAAAGGCAGATAATGGTGTACCTATGACTGTGTATGTTGGTGTATGGAACGGTGCTCTTTGCCCTCTTAGGGTCAGCGGTGAGTGTCTGGACTATTAAGGTCAGTGGCACTGAGGCGATTTACCCTCCTCCACCCAGACGAGCGTGAGGGATCTGATTACAGGGTGGAGGAGGGGGCGCTGGGTTGTGTGTAATCCCTGTCTACCCCTTCTTTACCATCATGGGAAAGACACTGCTGAGTTTGGCTTTGTCTGGGGTGTGGGGGGCCCAGGCTTCAACCTAAATAGCTGCTCACATATTTGACAAGATTCAATTTGTATGTTGTTGTATTTAAACACCCAAATCTTGTCGATTTGGAATAATGGAATTGTTATTGGAAGACATGGAATTATTTACAAACTTTAAAAGAATAGTTTGATTGGCTAAAAGGTGGAATTATTATTATTATTACTATTTTTTGACCAGGCTTTGCGTGTTTCTCTGTTTCAGAGTGCGGCAGCAGCTCCCAGTCCTGTGATGGGTAACATGCCGCCCAACGATGGCATGCCAGGTGGACCCATGCCTCCCGGCTTCTTTCAAGTAAGAGCTGCTCTTTCCTTCCCCCACCTTCCTGTTCAACCTCCTCCTTTAACCCTGTGCGTTAAGCTTTTACCATTTTTCTGTCCCTCACCCCACCCCTCCTTTTTCTAGCCCCCTTTAGTTCTTCTAATCCCCGTCCAGATGTTTCTTTCCCGCTATCTCTCCCTCTCCGAATTTCCATTCATTTTTATTTTGCGTCTAAATTAGTTGTTCAGTACGGTAGCAACTCACACTGACACAAACAGAGAGTTGCAGCCCCTGATCTGAGATCAGTGTGAATGCCTCGACAGTTTAATCCCTAAGGCCAAAATGGGTAAAAACATGCGTGCTTGGTTGTAGCTCTTTGGCAACACTTATCTAACAGCATATCTGTGTATTTTAAATTCAGGGCTGGGATTTGGGGGAATGCTTAGGGGCATAGTTCCCAAAGTCAAGGTGCCTGTGGGAGTTATTTTGCCATAGTGATCTTTATTGAGCTATTTATAGGCAGACACAAGCTAGTCATCTTCCTAAACAAACACACACACACACTACCTTAGATAAATTCTCTTAGTCAAGAATGATTTTTATTGCATCTCTGGGTCCAACTTGTGTTGGCCACTAACACAAGTACAAGCACATTCACATACAGTATATACAGTATTTGTACACACACATATATTATATAAACAAACTTTTATGTTAGATGGAATTAATTGCTATTAAGTATATCATTTTCTGTTTGATGTATCTTATGTTGTATCTACTTTATGTATATGGCAGATAGAGCGAGAGACTAGAAAGTATACCTAGTTCTCATCAAATAGAGATCAGATTGAGGAGCCGATAAAACATAAAACATAAAACATGAGTAACTGATAAAACATCTAGTAGAACATCAGATCATCTATGGATACAACATAAAATACATCAGATAGGGGATCTGAATCAGTAGATTTAACATCTAGTAGAACATCAGATAGCTTAGAGCATCAGGAAGAGTAGCTAGAAGGTCAGATATAGCGTCCCATTGAGTATATATAACATTGATTAGATACAAATCTGACACAGTGGATTAACAACATTGTTGAACATCAGATAAAGCATTCGATGGAGTAGATAGATCAGATAGATCACCTGATAGAGCAGCAGATAGAGGATCCAATAGAATCAATGGAAGATAAGATAATGCAAGATAACATCAGATAGAAGGTCAGATGGAGTGGCAGATAGAGCATTCCATAGAGTATACATAACATAAGATTCATTGGATAGAAAGTCTGATACAGTGGATTTAGCATCAGAATAAAGCATCCGAAAGAGTAGATAGGAGATCAGATAGAGCAGCAGATAGAAGATCCAATGGAGTCAATGATATAGAAGAGACGATACAGTCAATTGAACATCTAGTAGAACATCATGTAGTTTAGATTATATCAGATTTCTATCTAATGAATCTTGTGTTATATATACACATTTTATGGGATGCTCTGTCTGATCTTTAATCTGAACTATCTAAACAACATGATGTTCTACTAGATGTTCAATTTGCTGTACCGGTCTTCTATCTCTCTTGGAGTCTTGATTTGTAGCTCTACCTGATCTTCTATTTACTCCATTGGATGTTTTATCTAACCTATCTGATGTTCGACAAGATGTTAAATACACAGTTCAGATTTCTATCTAATGAATCTTGTGTTTTTTATATATATATATATATATAAAATATATATATATATATACACATACACACACATTTTGTGGGATGCTCGATCTGATCTTCAATCTGAACTGTGTATTTAACATCTTGTCAAACATCAGATAGGTTAGATAAAACATCCAATGGAGTAAATAGAAGATCAGGTAGAGCTATAAATCAAGACTCAAGAGAGATAGAAGACCGGTACAGCAAATTGAACATCTAGTAGAACATCAGATTAGGTTAGATAAAGCATCCAATAGAGATGATAGAATGACAAGATAAGATAGAGTGGCAGATACATCATCTGATAGAGCATCTAATAGAATAGATAGAACATAAAGTATAACTTCAGGTGGACTGGCAGAGACAATAATACATTCACGATGTTGCAGATTGTCTGGTAGAATAGCTGAGAGCATCCCATAAAGCAGCAGATGCTGAGATGAGCATCAGGTAGAGCATCACATGAATTAGAAGATATAACATGGACATGGTCTTTGTATTGAGGAGGAGAGTGTTAATGTTGTATGAGCCGTGTTCAGAGCAGGGAGCGATCTGACTGTTGCGTGAGTGACATTGCATTCTATAAATAGCGCCTGTGTGCATAAGAGCGAAAGAGAGAGAGAACTAAGAAAGGGAAGAAGAGGGAGGACTTTGTGCTCCACTGCAGTAATTCCCTCTTGGTAGCAGCCCAGGGCATGGCAAAAGAGAGGCATGGAGAGAGTGAAGACAGAAAATGAAAGACTGAAAGAAGGAAGAGAGAGGTGGCAATGAGGCAACAATTGCAAAAAAGACAGGCTCTTTTCCAGGCCCACGTGCGTTCCTTGTATGCTTCCCCCAGTCCACGCGACCAGTTGCTGTGATCTGGTGACACAAATTATATTTTGGCATATATCCTAGTGGCCAGTATATCACTCTTTCACACCTCTCAAGAGCTAACTACTGCTCCCTCCCACTCTTGTCGGCCACGGCTGCTGGACACAGTTGTGCTAATAATTGGAGCTGCTCTTTTTCTAGCTGTTTTTAATAGAATTGTGATTGGAACAGGTTGTGATCCATGCTGATTCTGCAATCATAAACAAAACTTTGCTTGTTTCAAAAAGTGGACATTTGTGCTCTGTTGCCTCCTTTTGCATGTCTTCCGGTTTGTTGATCATCTTATTATTTCTCAAATTCATCGTTTCTTTTGTTGGTCATGAGTGTAGTCCGATTCATGAACCATTTCTTTTAGTGATTCGTTCAAAAATTCTCCCAAGTTATCAGTTTGAAGCATTCTAATGAATAACTCACTGAATATCAATAGCGGTTATTGAATAAACATTTGACTAACTTGCAGAACTGCATATAATTCAGTCATGTCCAACAAAAATAGGGGGACAAAATCCTTTAAGAAATACTGGTACTCTAGTGAGCAGTACGCTGTTTCAATTAAGTTGAAAAAGCATTTTGGTAGTGGAGCTATGCAGCCAAAACATGCACGCTTGAGCCTCTGTTTGTGTCTCCAGCTCAGCTCCAGATGCGGCAGCGATAATTAACACAGTAGCTGCCGTGTGATCAGCTTGGTCCTGCGAGACAGGGACGAAGGTGGAGAGGGCTAAACCCTCCTGTACACCCTCTCCAGACTCTCCTAATCTGTACCTCTCAGGCCCAGACTCCCAGTAACCTCCTGCAGAGAGACTGAGAGCAAAGGAAGAGAGTTTAGGGAGAGAAACACAAAGCTTGCATGCTGGCGTCTGGCCCGGATCTTGGAAATTTTGTATGATTTTTTCCTTTTTTTATTCCCCCCATTGCATGGGTCGGCCTCTTCAATAATCTTCACGTCGAAACTCCACTGCACCAGGTCTTATTGGGAGGACAGACTAGCAAGAGTGAGGCAGGGAGGGAGCAAGCGAAGAGAGAAATAGTTTCAACTTCAGCTGGAAACATCTGAAATGGATGAGTTTGTTTTGAGGGAAGGTGGTGGGAGAATTTCATCAGCCCTTCTCCCACAAAAAAACCTCATGAAATCCAACAGAACACTGAGAAAAGTGAAAGACTGGCAGACTCTAGAGAGGGAGAGTTCCATCAAGGTTAAAAGGACTGGAGGATCTTGTTCTGACTTGCTGCGAGGTGCAGGAGTCTTGGGACATTGAAATAAGCCCAGCACTGTACAGTGTTGTAGTCCTGTTGATGTAGACACGTCCCAATACTCAAGCAAATCTCAATATACTTTGTTGCGTTTTCTACCTTCCTAGGATGTAGCCTTATGGATGGTTTTGATTGAGTTCCTTGGATAAATTCCTTGTTTGCATCATTTTCAGTTACCTTTGAGGTCAATGTACACAGGTTTGTGAGATTTCTTGACATTTCTAACATCTATATTCTGTTTGGTACAGAATATATTTATTGTCTCTGACAGTTGCAAGTTTTACACAAAAACTGAAATAATTAATTATTTGCTTAATTTGGGGTGACTAAGTCAAAGTACCTCTCTGGTACGCACAGGTTTGTGAGGTTTCTTGACATTTTCGACAACTAGATCTTTTTGACTACATCTACATCCTGTATGGTACATCACATTGATTTATCATCTCTGTTTGTGAGAGATTCTGTGACAGCTGCACTTATCAGAATAATTACTTCCAAGACCATTGAAAACCATCCTTCTGAAGCACCCTCAACCACACAAATTGCTCAATCCCATGCCGTTTGCCAAAAAAGTGGTCGTAATTTTTTTTGTAATGTACACAGAAACAACAATGAAATATGCATTGTGTTGCTGTTCCATGCTTTGTTTTGCTTGGTACTTTGTGTCCTGGCAGTCACTCTGCAAGTGGCTACACACTGCCCCCTTTTGGTTGGGAAGCCGCATTGATTCTCTGAAACACTTGGACTCTGTGGTTGCTGCTGTCCTCTATGCCACTGTCCCGCTAGGAATACTATGTGCCGTTCCCTTTCTCGATGGGAGGGGCTACTCTTGATGGGTTTGTAGTTTGGTGCCAAGCCGTTATCTCCTTAGCTGGGTAGAAAATGATTTTATTAATTGCTTCATTTAACACACATACCCCCCTCCTCACCCAAGACACGCACACAATCCAGCCCAAGTTATTCCTCAGTCACTCTCTACAGGGATGTGGTGCAGGAACATGCGTTTCGGTAAAGGCCATATGCCTCTCTCTGTTACCAATAATGTACTCCATTGAGAGACATGGAGGAGGGCTTGCGGTGTTATGGGGTTCAGCAGCTGCCCAGCCCTGTTGGAGATGCCCTTTGCTGGCAAATAAATGGTGGATTTATTACCAATCTAGGGGCTGCATTGTTATTAGAGACCATCGGAATCAACTCTTTCTTCTTACCCTAATCTTAACCAGCAAGACTTTGTTGGTCAACCAACCTTAGCAAAGACAAATTTAATGGTTTGTGCATAGTTTTTCGAGTGTAATATCTCTAATTTTTTTGTTTTTTCTTCTCTTTCTCAGGGCCCACCTGGGTCACAACCATCACCTCATGCACAGCCCCCTCCACACAACCCCAACAACCCCATGATGGGGCCGCACGGCCAGGTAAGACACTCTTCCCCGCTTTCTTGTACTCCCTCGCACATAACTTGAGGAATAGACACATGTTGGGTGTAGTTGAGAAAACTACAGTTCACCCTTTCTGTCTTCACCCCTCCATTCTTCTTTTCTTTCCTCCTTTCATTTCCTTACTAGCTATATCTAGTAGTGTGCAAAACTTCAGACTTTCAAAGTCAACTAGTTGGTGGGGTTCCTAAATGACAAGTCGACTAATCTTAACTGTAAACCCTTTATTTTTATTTTACACATTTGGCAGATGCTTTTATCCAAAGTGACTTGCTTTTAGGGTATACAGTTTATCGGTTTACGCATTCCCTGGGAATTGAACCCATGACCTTGGTGTTGCTAGCGCCATGCTCTTCTGTTTGAGCTACAGAATTTTTAGAACATAAATATACTATTAGTCTTGCGCTACTTTCCACACTAAAGTATTATATTATATTATATTATATTAATTATATTATTATAAAGAATAAAATAAAAATCGAATCTAGTCCAGTTTTTGGAGGACTGGTCGCCATCATGACCCTTCCCCAGATAGAGCATAAATCAGTACATTACCTCATTCTCTGTTCTCTCTGGAAAAAAACACACACACACATATTCCTCACTGACAGTGACGATGTTGCCAGATAAATAATGCAGGCTGCAGCCCGGCCCATCAGGAGTGGAAGTTCATCTAGCCTGGGACTCTGCAGACCGGGTCCCTCCCTACACCCTGCACTCAGTTCTTCATAGTCCATCAATATCCTATTAATAATGCAGCACGTACGCACGCACGCACACACAAACATGCCCTTGCGTTTACACATGCAAGCATAAACACAGGCACTCAAACACAAATACGCAAACAACACACCCTTCCGAGTACACAAACTTGCTGCAACTTGGAGCGAACACAGGTAGACGGAGCTGGAACCAAGTTTGAACAAGGATGTCAATCCTAATGGCTGTTGGATCAAACCCAGTGAAATAATTTATTACTCTGTGATATAATAAAGTTTTGATCGATAGATCATTTTATCGGTTGCTCCGTTTCTGTGACATTATGCTGGGTGACTTCACCCACAGTGAAATCTCATTGGTTAAATGTATCGCTGTATATGAAACCTAAAAAAATTTCTTATCGGTCGAGATTGTGTGGCATTAGGCAGTATTTCTGCTTCTAGTGCGGATAGACCATTCACTTGTTGCTGTAACTTGTCACTTCCTGCCTGATTAGGATATGGTGTTTAGGATGTTGTTGCATGCAAGGGGTCATTCTCTCTTTCTGCTCTTCGGTGAAACCTCTTTCTATCTTTGTTCTCGCTGTAAAGTCTTGTTAAAAATACCATAGGTTTCCTCTCTTAAACCATCTCATAGCAGCCGCCTCACCTTGTCAGTGTAGAGAGAACCAATGTTTATGAGGTCTTCTCTTTAGGCTCAAACTCACGTCTTTTAGGTAGTGTGATTGCGCCCCCTGCTGGTAACCTTTGTACTGTGCATCTCAAATACTACATACAATATAAACAGTTACAGATTAGGCTTGGGTTTAGGTGCATGCAATTATGCATAATTTATAGTTATTACTATAGTAACAGACATATAACGTAACAATGACACTATAAAATAGTGTTACCACATTTTTAAGTTATAAATCCATAAGATGTTTATACTATAAATAGTTTTTTGGACAGATGAGTATAATCATCAGAGATATAGAGCATATGATTTCTATCAAGTACAGCAAGAGTTTAGAAATATTTTCTGAAGAATTCACAGCGGAATACTGCATTTCAAACAAAAGGGCTTTTCACCCTGCACTTTACCCTGGGTTATATTCGACACTGACACTGTAAATATGCAAATAAGAATCTTATCCCAGGGTTTAGGAATGTACAGTGTGAAATGTCAGCATATGAATATCCAGGATTAATTGTTAACCCTGAATAAATTATGAAAAGTGTAAAATGTAAATTATAACCCAGGATTCTATTTAGCCAGGGTTTATGATAACCCAAGGTTAACTATTTAAAGTGTGGAAAGCCCTAAAATAGTGCTTATATCCTAATTACATGTTAACTGTGGTGTATCACACCCTGTCTTTTGATTGACAGACCATATGCTCTCTCCCCATAGCCTTTCATGTCTCCACGGTACCCAGGTGGACCCCGCCCATCACTCCGCATGCCAAATCAGGTACTGACCCCCTCATTTTGCATTTTGCTATTGCTGTTTTCTCTGTTTGGCCCTTGTTTCATACTCACTTTCTTGCTTTCAGCCTCCCGTTGGAGTCCCCGGGTCACAGCCGCTCCTGCCAAACAGTTTGGACCCCACCAGACCGCAAGGTACCACACTGCATCATAGACATTTAAAACCAACTGTGTTTGGAAAAAAAAAAAAATAATATTTTGCTATGGCATTTGTAAAACGGTTGTGGTTCCTCTTCCCCATCAGGACATCCAAACATGGGTGGCCCAATGAGGATGAACCCACCCAGAGGAATGGGAGGCATGGGCCCACAGGTTGGCTGACGTTTCTTTCAATAAAACAGTCATGCTTAGATTGGGAAACCTGGAAATATCAGGAAATTAAAAATTAGTCTAAATAATCCAAGTGTCTAATTTAAATCCATGGAAATAGAAAGTTATATATTATAGAAAATATATATTTTATTTATTATGTATTGTATGTTTCATATAAATATGAATAAAATAATCTAATAAAATAAACAATGGAAATAGATTTTTTGATTTACTTACATTATTTAGAATTAAATCCATGGACATTTTATTAGAAACTATATTTGTTATATATTATTATATAAATATAAATAAAAAGTATAATTAAAAATAAATAAAATATAGTTTATTTATTATTTGTTGTATATTATTATATAAGTATAAATAAAAGAATCTATTTAAAAATAAATGAGACCATTGCAAATTGTTATAGTTAATATGTTAGTTATTATTTATTCTTTTTTTTATATATATATTATTATATAGAATTTAAATGCATAGAAATGTTATTATATATTATTATGTAAATAAGCAATAAATACATAAATTATATATATATATATAATATTAGTTAAATGAAAGAAAAGCACATTGTTACAGTGCCATAACATGTTTCATATGTAGGCTAACTTTTGCCATCTCTGCATTTGTAGAACTATGGCGGTGGAATGAGGCCTCCTCCGAACTCTCTCGGCGGTCCTGGAATGCCTGGCATGAACATGTGAGTCTACGCCACAGTATAGCACACTTACACTGTCTCTGCTGCGCTTATACACACACTAACATTTCCTCTTGTGTTTTCAGGGGTCCGGGAGGTCGAGGGCCGTGGCCTAACCCTAACGCAAACTCAGTAAGTGCCACTTCCAAACATTTCAATATCGCAATTACTCAGAGAAACCGCTTCATAACTATCTCTTCTTCCCACAGATAGCATACTCGTCTTCATCACCAGGAAACTATGTGGTGAGTCGCACGCACAAGATTTTGTCAAAGTCTCTCTCTTTCTCTCTGTTTGTCCGAAATGTTCTTTGTGAGTAATCGTTTTCTGTGCTCATCTCTCAGGGGCCTCCAGGAGGTGGCGGACCTCCAGGAACTCCCATCATGCCAAGCCCAGGAGGTCAGTTTGCTTTAATCTAATCCATAGGATTTTATCTGGAATTTCATATCAGTCTTTTTTTATTAAAAGTTCATAACAATAGTTGAGAAATTACCTCAGTGACTGGAAAATATCTTCAAATTGAAAGCTCTTATTTTGGGAAACGTTGTGTAAATGCATCAGCTTGTTGAGAAGAATTCCCCAGTGAAATGCTAAGAAATATCATCTGTTTTCTCATAGACTCAACGAATTCCAGTGAAAACATTTACACAATGATGAATCCAATCGGCCCTGGTGGCAACAGACCGAACGTAAGATGATGTCTAAATGCAGTATGAAAAAAGGGTTTTGTCGTTTTAGTATTATTGTTGATTTACTGGATGAGGCTAATAGTATCTGTGTTTCTGCAGTTCCCAATGGGGCCGGGGCCCGACGGTCCAATGGGTGGAATGGGATCGATGGAGCCGCACCATATGAACGGGTCTTTAGGTGAGACTTACAATACAAACAGCTAATACGTACAAAATGGTGAACATTTTTGACATTTCTAATGGTTTCCACTTTTATCTGCTTACAGGCTCGGGTGATATGGATGGGTTGCCAAAGGTGAGAACTTAATGCCTGGATATATGTATTATTTATATACTATTGTAGTATTTATTCTTTTTAATTTATTTTTTTATGGATGCACATAATAACGTACAATAAAGGTTATCGGCTGACATTGGATATTTATATTGTCCAGTGTAGTTTTTGCTATGTTTATGTTTAGATTGCCTTTGATTTACCTAATTTAATAACACTGTTAAATGTGATCTTTAGCAAATCTCAAAATCAATATCCATTTTTCATACCGTACATAATGTTGTGGTTCCTAAATCACTTGTAGCATTTAAATGATTTATTTAGTTTAAGTGTTTTATTTCTACTTTTTGTAAAAATAGTAGAGAATAGTAATAGTAATAAATAAATAGTAATAGAAATAGTTTGCAGAGAATTTTAATATTGGCCTTTTTTTAGTTATTGTCCATTACATGAAGATAATTATTGGCTAATTGTTATCGGCCGTTTCTTGTTGAATGCCATTTACTCCATTTTGTGAATATTTTTGTGTCACTAATCATCATTCGTCTGGATTTCTAGAACTCTCCGAACAACATGGCAGGTATGAACAATCCCCCAGGGACTCCGCGGGACGACGGGGAGATGGCAGGCAACTTCTTAAACCCATTCCAAAGTGAAAGTGTAAGTTCACGTCACACCGGAACGCTCTATATCTCTCCTCCCCCGCTTTCCTGTTTCTAGGGGTGTAACGGATCGTAGTTGATTCATGATCCGTACGGACCAGGCCCCACGGTTCGGCACGCACGTGATTCGCAGATTAATTTCATAGTTTAAGCATCACAGATATAAAGTGTACACATTCAGACAATTTTTCAATCAAGCGCAAGAAGAGGCGAAAGAGAACACCGAATTGATTCCTCTTTTGCGTCTCCTTTCACTTGAATGGACACACACAAAATTGTCAAAATACTAAGGTTGACGTTTTCTATTTCTAAAGTTGCGTTTTCTATTAACAGTTCCAATTATAAGTTTTATGTTGTTGCTATGATGTAAACAAAGGGCAAAGCTTTGCCTCCGTTCGCCTGTTAGCCAACATTAGTGTTGATATAGTGTTTACTGTAGTTTTTGAAAGCTCTTGCTTTTGTAAGACAGTTCACCGCCCCTTAGGAAAATTAACCTTGGTTTTGTGATCGATTACTGTTTGTATTACCATCGTTTTCAGACAAATATCATGATTAAATGGTGTATAACATCGTATCTAAAATGTATAAGAAAATTACCAAAGAAAACAAACATACCACTCAGAATTTTCAAATCTGTGCTTGTAAAGTCCATGCATGAAATCCGTTCTGGACGATCCTCTTGTTTGTTAACATTCTTAAGTCTGAATCAGACCTGAATTGGTTTGAAATTGACGCCATCCTTAATATTTTCATCTGATTTAGAGCTCACGGTTATGGTAAGGGCCAGGACATTACCCCAAACATGCGCTAAGCGGTGCCAATCACAACACACTGGGCCAGCTAACCAATCACAGCACATTTTGTATTTCAGAAGGAGGGGTTTCATCGAAACCGGAACTAAACGGGAGAGAGGTGCTGTAATAATGTAAAATATGTGAAAAATTAGGTGTTTTTAAACAATCAAGCATAAAAGCATATTCTAATTCACCCCAAAAACAAAATCAAGACTTCATAAAAGGGAATAATAGGACTCCTTAAAGTGAACATAAACAGTTGAGAAAGAAATCGGATGTGCATCATTATATTGGATCCATGCATTCGGTCTTAAAGTGACAGCCGCCTATTATTACCTGCTGCTGTCTATGTCATTAATGTTAAACAAACAACAAAAGCTTTAACAGATATTAATCTATATTTAATTTATACAGTGAACACTATACTTGTATATGTACTTATTACATTTTTGTACCAGAATACTACTGTTAGACCTTACTTTATTTGTAACTTTATTTATCTGTGCTTGTAATTAGTATATTTGTTCTTTGTCTTTAATAATGTTTGAACTTTATTAGTTAGGCTAGTAGTTTTTGCTGTAGTATCAAAGTATTTGACATTGTACAGTACAAACATTTGCCCCATTTTTCTTTTTTGCTGATCTGAAAAATGATCCGATCCGATTAAAAAAACGCAATATGATCCGAACCGTGAGATTTGTGATCCGTTGCACCGCTACGTTTCTCATGTGCATTATAATGTTGTGATGCTTAAATTCACTTTATGCAGTAGTTTGTCAGAACGTAATCAGACGATATTTCTGTTTTTTGGCAACTGCAACTTCAGTGACTCATTTTGTCCCTCCACTTTGCCCTTCCTCTCTTCTCGTTGCAGTATTCACCCAACATGACGATGAGTGTGTGATTTATTCTTTTTTATTTTGTTTTTATTTTATTTTATTTTTATTTTTTTTACCCCACACCCCATCCCACATCCTGTTCTCCTCGTCTCTGCTGCGTTCGGCATGTTGTTTTTAATTTTTTTTTATTTGCTCGATCTTCAACTCCCCACAACTCCCTCAAACACTCTGGGTTGGCGCCCTTCAGCTGGTCAGTGTGGCCATGGAGCAAAGGACGGCCAGTACAAAGCCGAAAGGAAGCAGGCCTCAGGTCACAGGAAGAGCCTTCTGACGGACTCAACCTGCCTGCCGGGCTTCGTATCTGGATCGGGCCCTCGATTGAACCACCGTGTGTGTGTTTGTACATGTGCGTGTGTGTGTGTGGGACTGTGCCAGGAAGACACTTCATAACTAGCTGCTCATCAGCATTGAGGCTGGTGGCTTTATTTCAGCCCCGTTTGATTTTTTTTCGGCAATGAAACACTGAAACTAGCGGTTGTTTGATTGCTGTGTACATTTTAAAATGGAAAAAGCTAAACTGGTGACGCTAGGGGCAGGAATGGTCTCATTACAATATATTTGTATATTATTGATAATATTATTGTTATAATTTTCATAATTGCTATGATGATGATGTACTCATAATTTTATGGATTTTCCTGTAAAGGGCACATTTGTATCTCAACAACATCAATGACAGAATAAGCACACATTCAAATGCACAATGACACTTCTGTTTACATGATTTTAGGTATTTGTTTGTCTCTTTTGTTTGAATTTGTCTTTGCATATACCTCTTCCTGTGTTCTTCATCGAACTGATGTCATCACTATCGAGATGTACAACCTCAGTTTTGTGTCTGTCAACAAAGTGGCTACAATCACTGGTTTAATGCACCCGTCGGCACTGTATTTAAAGATTGGAGTACGTTTCAAAGTCTAAAAGGGTGACATTTTCATATTCACTGCCATTGCGTGTTGCTCCATCCTTGGCTTGGTCACGAGCGGCCAATAATGAATACATTTTACCATCTATTCTTGATGATTTTCCGCCGATCATTGTAATTTTGCCACTGCGTGTTTGCCACGTTGTTTTGCAAGTCTTTTTAGAAATATTACCCACGTGTTTGTAAAAGTAGTTGGACGCAGACTGCTTTTACAAGCACGAGTTTCCTTGTGCTCTATAGTCCCATGTCTGTAAATATAACTTTTTTTTTTTTGTGGGTCATGGACCTTATTGATATTTTCAATACACTACTTGTCTGTGAAGCTCATGTGTGGTCCCATCTCTTTCTTCAAATGAGGTTCTTCAAACGCAGAGTTTACGCTCAACATATTTGTGGTAAAGTATGAGGAATTTGATCATGTCTGGGTCACATTTTACCCCTCAATAATAATAATAATAATAATAATAATAATAAAACAATTAATTTAATTGACTATTTTAGACTATTTTCCTCAAATTTCGCATTACAGTTATGCATATCACATTACTGAATTACTCCTATAATTGATAAATCAGCATATAGGCAATACAACAAAATTATGTTCTGTGAATATTTGGTGATTTATTGTTATTTTTTGCATAATAAAAAGCTTTAATTTCTTTACAGTATGTGCTTGGAATGGAATGTGCATAACCTTCATTCCTCCCTCGCATCAAATCCTTCCCTCGTGGGTCAAAATGACCCGAAGCCCTAAAATTGTATATGTGTGTGTGTGTGTGTGTGTGTGTGTGTGTGTGTATATATATATATATATAACTTAAATTCAAAATACATGCAATAACCAGCTCAAAATATCTCTGCCGAAGAAAAAAAAAAAGATATTTAATGACTCTTGCCACTAGATGGCCTAATAGCTCTATATGGAGCAAATGAGCTGTTCCGCTGGGTCCTAAAGTCAGTTCTCGAGTTTATCTCTTCAGAATGCATTCAGAGACATGTAGATATTATAAAGTACTTTTTTTTTTTTTTTTGGTAAAGTTGTAGAATTTTTCGTTTGATTTTTGCGCTTTTTTAAAAAAAGTTTTTCTAAGTATACTGAAGCATTCCTCACAATCCATTCATTCCTAAGGGGGTGAAATTGACCCGTGGGGGAAGGATTTGTTACTTTTTTTATTACAACCACACAAACTCCTCGAATCCAGTCAATTTTTTGTGTATTTATGATTCAAGTGCGACAAAAGTCCTGAGGTCTTGGACAACTCTGACGAACACTCAATTTTTTTCAGAGTTTCAGATCAAAATGACCTGAGGGAACAATGAAATTATGAAAATAAATAATTTTATCGAAATAATAAATAATTTAAATAAACAAAAATAATATTGTTAAAAACAGTAGATTTAAATATTTTAAATTATTTAATATAGTAATAACATTAATGGTTTTTGTTCAAATATTATAAATTACTATATTACTATATAAAATATATTTAAATGTTTTGCTAAAAATAACTATTATATATATATATATATATATAAAATTCTTTAATTTATTCAGAATTTGGGGTGAAATATGACTTGGACAGATTGGGTGAGATTCTCATTTGTATATAACTGACACTAATTCCCATTGAAAGATTTGTAAACTCATGAAACCAGCCATTTCATGCAAACAATTATTGAATCAGTGCTTCATCACAGGATATATGAATCGACCATCGTGGGACATTCAAAATCACACATTTCTTGATGGTTCGGTCGATCTTGTCAGCCCAGTTTAAAATGCTTTTGTCCAGTGACTGTATTAAGAACATTTAGTTTTTTTAGCCATCTGAGAGAACCAGGCTCAGCCTCCTGGTAAGATTTGAAGGGATTTCCATGCTTGTCTTTGGTTTGTCTGGTACGCAGCCCACAACCTTTTCTTGACCCTCACCCCTGACCTTTGGTTTACTGTAAATACTGTAAAGTGCATTTTGATATCATTGACATGTTTTGATATGTCAGTCACAACCAATGAGTACAGCTGAAAATAAGTTATAAAGAATCTGTTTGTGTTTTTGTATTTTAAAGAGATGCTTTTGCTGTAAAAAACTGCAGGTCGATGCTCACCCCTATTGTAAATCAAGTCTGCAACAGGTTTATGCATTTATTTCTTCGTAAATAACAATCAAAGCTTAAATTCTTCAAACATTTAGTTTGTGTGACGAAAATGGCTTTTGATACTGAACAGAATATTGAGTCGTTTTACATCCAATTATAAGGGTTCTGAAGGCTGAAATTGTTTAGTTGCTCACTGATCTGCTTTCAGTTCTTCAATGTCCAATCGTTGGCCATCTCTGCACTTCTGTTGTGATGTATAATATTGTAACATTGGAAAGACGTTTGAGAGGAAAATGTGTATTTTGGAGCAGGAAGGGTCATGGGAGGGAATGACAGAAATTTCTCCTGTAATTTTCGTTGTCCTTTCTTGCGACATGACAGTATTTAATATGAAGCAGTCTGTCCCTTTGGGTTTGCTTTGTATTTTATAGTAGGGTAGCTCAGATCTTTGTCCTAGGGCCTTAGGTGTCTTGTGTAGGTAAATATGTCCTTTGTATGTTTCTTTATATTGTAAAGTTTCTTTAGACTGAGAAAAAAAAACAGACAATTTGCTTATCAAAAAGAAATGATTGCATCAATAATAAATGTAATTTGATATTTTTATGCGTTTCTGTTTTGTTATTTAAACGAAATAACCCCCAAATATATAAAATAATATATGCATTTATATAATTTTTATATGTATATTATTATATTATAATATAATTTATATTCATATGAAACAATAATTGTAAACATTAAAATTATACATGCATATATATATATATATTATTATTATTAATAATAATATTTTTTTTTAAATTGTTATATATATATATAAAGTCCCCTGCAGTCATTTCAACGACCTTGACTATATGACTTTTATTTTGTACTCCTCGGGATTGACCGTTGACCTTTACCCGGAAGTTGCACAGATTGATCTTGTTTTGTTGTCAAAGTTGTTGCTGCGCAGCTCCAAGCAGATTGCGGTAAGTATGCCCATTTCTTTTCATGTTCACCACACTTTTAAAACATTTTACTGCACATAAACCTTTAAACGATAGTGGTGTCTTCACACTGTACGTAACGCAGTGAGTTGCGGCGCGTGCAGAGCGCGAGTCAAATTGCTGGAATGTTCTGGAAACGCTGTAATTTCTGCAAATAACTGCTTTTTTTTTTGTTTTTTTTTATATATATATTATGAATGCATGCTCTCCCACTCATAATTAAATACAAAACCTCCTTGACCGTATTAAATAAACGTTTTATTGCTGTCTTAAATTGCAGGATTAAATTGCACTCTATTTACAACAGGACATTCACACTTATAAGATGCACATTAAAATATAATGAGTATATTTTTAATAATAAAGGTTTAGCTTTTACCATAACGATTTCTTCTCCAAAAATTACCATGGTAATACCGTGTTGTTGTTGTTGTTTTTGCACGTGTACCGTAGTAATATGAGTACTTGAAGTATCATATAAATACCATGGAATGTCAATGCGGTAATTATTCCGTATCATAGTTCCTGTAAGGGTTTAATTAGCCTATTCACACTTATAAATTGCACATTAATATATAATTTCATTCAAACAAAAGTTTATTGGATTATATTATTCGTATTCTATGATAACTAAGGTTTTTTTCCCCCAAAAAGTACCAAGGTAAACCCTTTGTTTTTTCATATGGCGTATATTTGGAGTAAATACAATGAAATGTCACAGTATTATAAGGGTTCAATTGGCCTGTTATGTAATTTTACATTTGATTGTAATTGTTTTAAAGGTGATTGTATTATATATTATATGTATAATTATATATTAATTTAAAAACAGATTCTGGAGTTGCTTTGATGGAATTGGAATTGGAATAAACAATATTTATTACCAAAAATTCAATCTAAGTAGGCAGTTTCTACAACAATATCTTGCTGAATGCGTTTGGGAGTTGAATGCCAATGGAATTATGATAAACACAGGAATAAACAGGCTTATATAAAATTGTGCACAAGCAGAAATGCTTGTGAAATTGGTAGTTAAAGCTCAACCGCTGTTGGTTTATTATTTACAGAGATTGTTGCCGGTGAATGTGTCTGATTCTTCTAGATTTTCACTTTATGTGTAAGGGCACGGGTTGACCTTTTCTCTGAAGATTTTCTTTTCAAAACGTTATCCTTGAAACACATGTAAAGTAGTGCATAAATGTGTTTATTGTGTATATTAAACAATAGATGGGAGGAAACATGTTTAACTGTGAAACACATAAAGAGATGTTTAGTAGAATGTCCAAGCTGCTCTGTTCCATACAATGAAAGTAAATTGAAACTTTTTTATTGTCTTTTTTTTTTTGGAGCTTGATTGTTTTGGTCACCATTTAACAATATTATTGATCTGACTGTACGGACACTGTTGTATGAGAACTGAACTCAGCTGGACAATGACATAATTTTTTGCTGAACTGCTTTATAGATTAAATGAACTAATTTTCAGTTCAACACTGAACTGACTTCAGCTGAACAATAGCCAAAATGCATGTTATCAGCTGCTTTGAAACAATCTGTATTGTATAAAGTGCTATATAAATAAAGTTGACTTGACTTGACCATTCACTGTCATTGTATGAAAAAGAGCAGCTTGGACATTCTGCTAAATATTTGCTTTTGTGTTCTACAGGGTTTGGAACGACATTAAGGAAACGTGTTATTTTGCTCCAGATGGCCGACAGTGAGGTTGTTAATGGCTCTGCTGATAACCAGGAGGTGGCGCCATCGGGTAAGAAATCTGGACGAGCCTCACTACTCGATAGTGGTGAAGACTTTGAAATGTTGGAAGATGTGGAAGAGGATGTGGATGACGACCTCCCGCCTTTAGAAGATGCAGGTGGAGGAAAGAAGAAAAACAATCCGGCTAAAGATGCTACAAAAGCAGATGCAGTTGCCGATCAAACCCCTTCTGCAGAACCGGAAGAGTGGCTGGATGTTTTAGGTATGTTTTTTTTGGCAAGTAATTTTGGCAGCAATAATTCATTAGTTAATGGAGATGAATATATAATAAAGCAAATATCCAGGCTGATGGTGTAAACATTTTCACAGCATATCCATGTCTGGATGTTGCAGTGGCGGAGTGAAATATGATGGTGATTTTTAGCTTGTTTTAATACATTTTTTGTTTAAATGCACAGGAAATGGGCAGCTTAGAAAGAAAGTTCTGGAACCCGGAGCTGGTCCAGACAGCAGACCCCAGAGAGGCCAAAATGTCACAATTCATCTTAAAACCAGTCTTACTAATGGAACTGTGGTAGAAGAGCTGCCAAACTTATCTTTTACTCTGGGGGATGGGGATGTCCTTCAGGTATTATATTTATATTTAGTGCTGGGCAATCAATTAATCACATCCAAAATAAAAGTTTGTGTTTACATAATGTACACTCACCTAAAGGATTATTAGGAACACCTGTTCAATTTCTCATTAATGCAATTATCTAATCAACCAATCACATGGCAGTTGCTTCAATGCATTTAGGGGTGTGGTCCTGGTCAAGACAATCTCCTGAACTCCAAACTGAATGTCAGAATGGGAAAGAAAGGTGATTTAAGCCATTTTGAGCATGGCATGGTTGTTGGTGCCAGACGGGCCGGTCTGAGTATTTCACAATCTGCTCAGTTACTGGGATTTTCACGCACAACCATTTCTAGAGTTTACAAAGAATGGTGTGAAAAGGGAAAAACATCCAGTATGCGGCAGTCCTGTGGGCGAAAATGCCTTGTTGATGCTAGAGGTCAGAGGAGAATGGGCCGACTGATTCAAGCTGATAGAAGAGCAACTTTGACTGAAATAACCACTCGTTACAACCGAGGTATGCAGCAAAGCATTTGTGAAGCCACAACACGCACAACCTTGAGGCGGATGGGCTACAACAGCAGAAGACCCCACCGAGTACCACTCATCTCCACTACAAATAGGAAAAAGAGGCTGCAATTTGCACGAGCTCACCAAAATTGGACAGTTGAAGACTGGAAAAATGTTGCCTGGTCTGATGATTCTCGATTTCTGTTAAGACATTCAGATGGTAGAGTCAGAATTTGGCGTAAACAGAATGAGAACATGGATCCATCATGCCTTGTTACCACTGTGCAGGCTGGTGGTGGTGGTGTAATGGTGTGGGGGATGTTTTCTTGGCACACTTTAGGCCCCTTAGTGCCAATTGGGCATCGTTTAAATGCCACGGCCTACCTGAGCATTGTTTCTGACCATGTCCATCCCTTTATGACCACCATGTACCCATCCTCTGATGGCTACTTCCAGCAGGATAATGCACCATGTCACAAAGCTCGAATCATTTCAAATTGGTTTCTTGAACATGACATTGAGTTCACTGTACTAAAATGGCCCCCACAGTCACCAGATCTCAACCCAATAGAGCATCTTTGGGATGTGGTGGAACAGGAGCTTCGTGCCCTGGATGTGCATCCCACAAATCTCCATCAACTGCAAGATGCTATCCTATCAATATGGGCCAACATTTCTAAAGAATGCTTTCAGCACCTTGTTGAATCAATGCCACGTAGAATTAAGGCAGTTCTGAAGGCGAAAGGGGGTCAAACACAGTATTAGTATGGTGTTCCTAATAATCCTTTAGGTGAGTGTATGTATGTGTACTGTGTATAATTATTATGTATATATAAATTCCTTCATGTATGTATGTATTTAAGAAATATTTGCATATATATATATATATAATTTATCTTATATATAAATATTTATTGTATAAACATAACATATTTTTCTTAAATATTTACATGCATTGGTGTGTATTTATATATATTTAGTTATATATTATATATTTTAAATATGACCTGTATTTATATTATACATTTTCTTATATTTTTAGGGTTCTCAGTTGTTGTCTAAAAATAAATTATTAAAAACATGTTTTGTTGTTCCTGTTTTAATTAGGGGCTGGATCTCACTGTACAGCTGATGGAAATGGGCGAAAAAGCTTTGATTGAAGCAGGTGCTAAATACATGTATGGTGCCCTTGGCAGGTTAGATTCAATATATTTATATTATATTCAAATGTAAATACTATACAATATTATAAATATATGTATACACAGTGTCAGCAGTGGCGTGTACCGCACTCACTCCTACAAGCCACTTTGGCTGGTTGAATTTTATATATAATACATTTTTCAATTGTAGTCTTTTAAAAAGGCATCTGAAATAATAAACTAAGTGCAATGTAGCATTGTCAAATATATAGCTTTTTCGATACATGTCGAATAGACACACAATACCAGCTGGCTTTCTCGCTCTCTCATCTCTCTGACAGCGAGTTGACACACAAACCCGTTTGCCTCACTCACTCGTTTCATTTGCTCCGCTTAAACAGTCAAATACACACAAAATAATGTAGAGTATTCACGTAAACAGTCAGTTATGTTTTAAGTGAGTGTAAACAGTTGAGAGAGGAAACGCATAAGTAACAGACAGTATAATGGATCTATGCGTCAGGTCTTAAAGTGACAGCAGCCTAATATACCTGCTGCCAAATTATGAGATATAAAAAAAAAAATAAAAAAAAAAAAAATATATATATATATATATATATATATATATATATATATATATATATATATGGCAGTCTTTCACCATGGTATCAATGTCAAAATTGTGGCCTGTGAAAATGCTGAGTGGCTACTAACATTGGAAAACCACTAGCCACAGTGGCTGGTGAGCAAAAAAGTTAATGTCAATGTAATTAAATAATATTGAAATGAATACTTATATTCAGTAGGGCTGGACCAAAATATTCGAATATTCTTTCGGTGGGTTGGTATTCGATTTTCAATTTTGGGATTTAAATATTTTTTTTTTTTTTTTTCTTTTTCTCGCAAACCCAGCATCCCCTTCGAAACGGTTCTCATTCGCGCTTGAATATGTTTACACTATAAAATCTGGCGAAATACAATACTTTTTTAAAATGTATAATTATCTTGTATCTTAGCCGTTTTTAATAGGATGGACAGTTGAATAGGAATCCAACGTCGTTATACTTAATAAATATATTTGCTTCTTCTTAGCGTTCCCTGCAACGGGTTATTCTCTGTCTAGTCATCTTGTCAATCAGCTTCTCAGCTTCTCATGATGAATGAAATCTGACTCCTGCTGTTGGTCTGTGCTGCGACTCTCGTTCAGCTCACGCTGCACGTTCAGTTTTTAATTGCAGTTAATCTGTTCTCTAACTGAACTAAATGATTTTTACTACTATAAAATATCAACTATAAAATATCAACACTGGGTTCGGTGCTGCAGTGGGCAAGTGATGTAACAGGTGTTATGCCTGAACACCGGTAACACCGACTATCGCAGCAAGCCCCCATTACTATCAATCGAAATGAATCTATTGCGAAATATAGGAGCTTGTTACTGGGATGTAACAGACCTGTGTGTTTTGTATCACTAGTGCAGTGTCTGTTCTCAGAGCATATAAGCCCTGCTCGCGTGAGGTGTGCCGCTGAGAATCTCGAGATTCCTGCCTTCATTCATGTCAGATTTTGTTGCAATGTGTTGAAATATGTTATTTAATTGAGAGTTCGGCTAGCAGTTCTTGAGATTTCAGGATTCCTCCATTCAGATATATAGGACTTGGTCTTGGATGCCCGAAATAGCTGCTCGGAGGCATTGCAAATATGGCCGCAGAGTGAACAGTCTTTCCTTAAAAGGGACTTTGATACATGTGACATTGCAGCAATATTTTTCATGTTAAACTTTGTTCTGTCAGCTCTACTCCTGCTGTGCCCCCTGATGCTGATCTCATCCTGGAGGTGCAGCTGTTGTTGGCAGAAGACGCCCCAGACCTGGAGCTCATGCCACCCCCGGAGAGAATCAGTTTGGCCAACAGAAAGCGAGAGCGAGGAAACGTCCACTACCAGCGCGGCGACTACGCCTTTGCCGTCAACTCGTATGGAATCGCACTACAGATAACTGAAGCCAGTTCCAGAGGTGATGCTGCTTCATTCATGATTTATTCTGTTTATTTCTAAATAAATAATTTTATGGTCATGTCTGCAATCATTTGGTATCTTTTAGTTGATATCAGTCAACAAGAAGAAGAAGAACTTTTGGACATGAAAGTAAGATGTCTCAACAATATGGCCGCTGCTCAACTCAAGCTAGACCACTATGATGCCGCACTGCGCTCCTGCGTCTCCGTCCTGGCGCACCAGCCGGACAATGTCAAAGCTGTGTTCCGCAAAGGCAAGGTTGGTTTCCTGGGTTCAGATGCATATCATTTTCACTCACTCTCATTAAATAGTAATGCTCTCCTGGTTTTGGATGCAGCGAAAGAGAGTTGTTCAGTCATTTGGTTCCATTGGTTCCATGGTTTCTGGCCACGGCAGAGGGAAAAAAAGAACAGCCTGAGATGTGTTGAGATTAAAAAGAGCTAACGTGTGTGTGTCTGCAGGTACTGGCTCTGCAGGGCGAGTATGCTGAAGCCATTAAAACTCTAAAAGGGGCCTTGAAGTTGGAGCCAAGTAACAAGGTAACACAAGTGACAATTTAACAGAACCGATTTCCGTAAATCTATCACAGTTAATAATAATAAAAAATATATAATTTATATCTTATTTGATTTTTATTTATTTTATATTTTATTAAAATTAATTGTATTATTGAAAATTAGTCTTTTTTGAGAACTACTATTTTATATCTTATTTTATTGTATTTTTATTTATATTTTATTTCATCTTATTTTTAATTTGTTTTATTTTATATTTTATTTTATATCTTATCTTATTGAATTTTCTTTGTTTTATCTTATTGTTATTTGATTTTGTATTAAATATATTAGAATGTTTTATTAAAAATTGGTATCCGTTTAACAATGCATGTTTTATTTAAGTGTATTAAAGCAATTAAATTGTATTAAGTAAATACATTTTTATATTGAAAATTGTTATCTTTTTTATTTTATATCTTAATTTATCTTAATTTTATTTCATCTTATTTTTTGTATTTAATATATAAATTGTTTTATTTAAAAAAAAAAAAAGTACATCTTATTTTATCGGTTTTATTTTATCTTATTTTGTTTTGTATTTTATACATTTAAATTGTGTTATTGAAAATTGTTATCTGTTGAGAAATGCTATTTTATTTTACTTATTTTTATTTCATTTTATTTTTCATTAAATATATTATGGTAAATACAATTTTATTGAAAATCAGAATCTGTTGAGAACTACTTGTATAACAGGTCCAGAAACGTGCGTTTCTCATTATAACCTGCAGATGGAGCCACAGGCCCCCAAATACAGCATGTCTGCAGACAGAACAGAGTGTTCAAAACTCCTAGGATCACATTTCTTTCCGTGTCTATAAATAACCGGGTCCCTCTGCACACTTGCCATATCTAAAGCAGCGTTGGCTCTGCTTACACAGGCGGACGGATGAGGTTCCCTGTGTCCCACCATCTGACAGCTCCTGACTGCCACGGCTTTCTGCTGTATGACCAGCCTGCCACTGCCAAGCCACCCACGTCTGCACTTTTACACCCCTCTCTTCTCATGTGTCTGGCCTTTAGAGAGGCTCCAGTACAGAATTCCTTAATCCACTCTGATCCCATCTCGTCAGTTTGCCTTTACCCTACTTGTTTTAGTCATTAGCCAGTAATTGAACTTTAGCACTAATTAAACTAAATGGCAGGTTGTCATGATATATTTTGACTCAGGCGGCTCCTGAAAGTGTACATTTAAGGTGCCATTCACAGTCCTTGCTCCTTGCTAATTAACAATAATGACAGACTGTGTAATTAGCAATAAATTGTTTAGCGTCAATTTTAATGTTTGTAGGTTACTGCTTGATTTAGCAGTGTTTCTTTATCATAATGCCACTTTTTAAGTGTGGATCAAGGATTGAACGATTTAGTTTGCAAATTAATCATTCTTTAAAACAAATAGATAAAACTTGAACTTGAAAAAATTGCATTCGCATATATTGCCTACACAGTCAATGGCTAAAACCAGAGTAGATCTAAACCTCTTCACTTGGGTATGGAATGAATGAAGCTTAGTGGTATTGATTTTAAGGTCATATAAGAGAAAACTGATCATGCAGTTGTGTGTGACCCATACAAAGACACGTTTCTTCAGTACAAGATGCTTTCACTTCTGCTTTTGCCTTCTTTGGCATTGCAGCTGATGTTGGGAAACATGTGAATGCAGTTTTAATCTTGAATTGGTTTATGTCTTGTCTTTTGAGTAGGCTTTCACTCAATTTCTGACAGCATTGTCATGTTTAATCATTTTCGTGCCGCCCAAATGTGTTGGTGTGCTGCAGTGAGCAACAGTTTCATCAGCCTGATGATGCCCCCACACACACACACACACACACTTTTCATTCTCTGTGCCCTTTCCTCGGCAGACCATCCACGCTGAGCTGTCGAAGCTTGTGAAGAAACACTCTGAGCAGAAAGGAGCCGAACAGGCCATGTATAAAAAGATGCTGGGTAACCCGTCAAATGCCAGTGTGCAGAAACACCGTGCCAAGTCCTCATGGGTGAGAGCATGATCTGCCCCTATTTAAACTATTTAACACTATGCACTGTTTGTTTATTTGGTTATGAGGTTGCATATCTCTGTTTACTCTCAACAGGAAGTGGGGTTTACAAATTACAAAGTGCACATTTATGCCTTAACGTGTTAAAGGGATAGTTCATAAAAAAATTAAAAAAATTGTATCACCTTCATGTTGGTCCAAACTTGTATGTGACTATTTTTAACATTGAACATTTAAGCGAAATTTGATAAACTTGAGTTTGAGTGAGTTAAACCGGATTAGTCAGATTCATGAATTAATTTACCAGCCCCTAAGGGGACATGGTGATGGAAATATATGAGATGGGAGGAAAAAATTAAGTTTGAATGCTTTTGCGTTTGCTCACAGAACTTTTGTGTTCTCGCAAAGTATTGCATTTCCCAAATAACTTTGTGTTCTCTTGCAAAAGTGTTGCGTTCCCCTGAGAAACTTTACGTTCTCTTGCAAAAGTGTTGCATTACCCAGAGGAACTTTGTGTTTTCTAGCAAAAGTGTTGCGTTCCCCTAAGAAACTTTACGTTCTCTAGCAAAAGTGTTGCGTTCCCCTGTGAAACTTTGCGTTCTCTAGCAAAAGAGTTGCGTTCCCCTGAAAAACTTTGCGTCCTCTAGCAAAAGTGTTGCGTTCCACAGAGAAACTTTGCGTTCTCTTGCAAAAGTGTTGCGTTCCCCTGAGAAACGTTGTTCTCTAGCAAAAGTGTTGTGTTCCCCTGAGAAACGTTGTTCTCTAGCAAAAGTGTTGCGTTCCCCTGAGAAACTTTGTGTTCTTTAGCAAAAGTGTTGCGCTACCCTGAGAAACTTTGTGTTCTATAGCAAAAGTGTTGCGTTCCTCTGAGAAACTTTGCGTTCTCTTGCAAAAGTGTTGTGTTACCCTGAGAAACTTTGCGTTCTCTAGCAAAAGTGTTGCGTTCCCCTGAGAAACTTTGCCTTCTCTCAAAAGTGTTGCGTCTCCCCCGAGACACTTTGTGTTCTATAGCAAAAGTGTTGCGTTCCTCTGAGAAACTTTGCGTTCTCTTGCAAAAGTGTTGCGTTCCCCTGAGAAACTTTGCATTCTCTCAAAAGTGTTGCATTACCCTGAGAAACTTTGCGTCCTCTAGCAAAAGTGTTGCGTTCCCCAGAGAAACTTTCCGTTCTCCAGCAAAAGTGTTGCGTTCCCCTGAGAAACTTTACGTTCTCTTGCAAAAGTGTTGCATTACCCAGAGGAACTTTGTGTTTTCTAGCAAAAGTGTTGCGTTCCCCTAAGAAACTTTACGTTCTCTTGCAAAAGTGTTGCGTTACCCTGAGAAACTTTGTGTTCTCTCAAAAGTGTTGCATTGCCCTGAGAAACTTTGTGTTCTCTCAAAAGTGTTGCATTACCCAGAGGAACTTTGTGTTTTCTAGCAAAAGTGTTGCGTTCCCCTGAGAAACGTTGTTCTCTAGCAATAATGTTGCGTTCCCCTGAGAAACGTTGTGTTACCCTGAGAAACTTTGCGCTCTCTCAAAAGTGTTGCTTTCCCCCAAGAAACTTTGTGTTCTTTAGCAAAAGTGTTGCGTTCCCCTGAGAAACTTTACGTTCTCTTGCAAAAGTGTTGCGTTCCCCTGAGAAACGTTGTTCTCTAGCAAAAATGTTGCGTTCCCCTGAGAAACGTTGTGTTACCCTGAGAAACTTTGCGCTCTCTCAAAAGTGTTGCGTTCCCCCAAGAAACTTTGTGTTCTTTAGCAAAAGTGTTGCGTTCCCCTGAGAAACGTTGCGATCTCTCAAAAGTGTTGCGTTCCCCCAAGAAACTTTGTGTTCTTTAGCAAAAGTGTTGCGTTCCCCTGAGAAACTTTGTGTTACCCTGAGAAACTTAATGTTCTCTCAAGTGTTGCGTTACCCTGAGAAACTTTGTGTTCTCTAGCAAAAGTGTTGCGTTACCCTGAGAAACTTTGTGTTACCCTGAGAAACTTTGTGTTCTCTCAAGTGTTGCGTTACCCTGAGAAACTTTGTGTTACAATGAGAAACTTTGTGTTCTCTCAAAAGTGTTGCATTACCCAGAGGAACTTTGTGTTTTCTAGCAAAAGTGTTGCGTTCCCCAGAGAAACTTTGCGTTCTCCAGCAAAAGTGTTGCGTTCCCCTGAGAAACTTTATGTTCTCTTGCAAAAGTGTTGCGTTCCCCTGAGAAACGTTGTTCTCTAGCAAAAGTGTTGCGTTCCCCTGAGAAACTTTGCGTTCTCTAGCAAAAGTGTTGCGTTCCCCTGAGAAACTTTGCCTTCTCTCAAAAGTGTTGCGTCTCCCCAGAGAAACTTTGTGTTCTCTAGCAAAAGTGTTGCGTTACCCTGAGAAACTTTGTGTTCTCTAGCAAAAATGTTGCGTTCCTCTGAGAAACTTTGTGTTTTCTAGCAAAAGTGTTGCGTTCCCTAGGGAAACTTTGTGTTCTCTAGCAAAAGTGTTGCGTTACCCTGAGAAATTTTGCGTTCTCTCAAAAGTGTTGCGTTACCCAGAGAAACTGTGTTTTCTAGCAAAAGTGTTGCGTTCCCAGAGAAACTTTGTGTTCTCTTGCAAAAAAGGATCCATGATGGCGGCGCGAGTACATCGCGAGGCTCGGGGTCTCTCCAGATTCTGCAATGTTGCGGTATATTTCTTGCTAATTTCGGGTCTGTTCATGCAGAACAGTTGTGCCTTTACATCGTACACCCGATGTGAGCTTTTGGATATTGGTTTGCGAATTTCCGACAGTTTTATGGACAACCTTCGACTCCTTCCTGAGATCACCAGAACACCCGATGCTATGCACTCTACCCGTCCAGGCGGAAGTGCTCGCAGGCGGCGTCGAGATCGTAAACAAAGGCGGGGGAAGCGCGGAGGACTAAGAGCTAAGCTAAAGCTAACACCACACCGGCTCTCTTTACCCAGCATTTTCCTTGCCAATGTACGGTCGCTGGTGAACAAAATGGAGGAGATTCGACTCAGTATCACACACAGCAAGAGACTTTTGAACTGTAACGTCTTAATATTCACGGAAACATGGTTAAACAGCGGAATACCGGACATTGCTATTGAGCTAGCGGGACGCCACACACTCCGGGCAGATAGAACATTAGATGGCTCCGGTAAGACCAGAGGTGGTGGATTGTGCATTTACATTAACAAAGCTTGGTGCACAAACTCTGCTATTGTTGGGAGACATTGTTCAGCTAACCTTGAGTTTCTCATGGTTAAATGTCGACCGTTTTATCTACCGCGGGAGTTCACTTCCACCATTGTAACTGCAGCCTATATTCCCCCGGATGCTGATGCTAAGCTTGCTATGAAAGAACTTCACGCAGCCATCAGTAAACAACAGACTGCTCACCCGGAAGCTGCGTTTATTGTTGCTGGTGATTTTAATCATTCAAACTTAAAGTCAGTGCTACCGAAATTTCACCAGCATGTTTCCTGTCTCACCAGAGGAAACAAAACTTTAGACCATGTTTACACAAACATGGCTGGAGCTTACGTTGCGACACCCCTCCCCCACCTGGGACAGTCAGATCACCTTTCTTTGTTCCTCACCCCCAAATATGCACCCCTCATCAACCGTGTTAAGCCATCAGTGAAGACCATCAAGGTGTGGCCTGAGGGGGCAGATCTCATACTCCAGGAAAGGTTTCTACACACAGACTGGAGTATGTTTGCTTCCCAAGCCACCAGTGGCTCTCACACAGACATTGACTGCTACACCTCCTCTGTACTGGATTATATCAATACCACCACTGACAGTGTTACAACCCAGAAGCAGATCACCACATACCCTAATCAGAAGCCATGGATGAACAGGGAAGTACGACTCCTGTTGAAGACACGCAATGCTGCCTTCAGATCAGGAGATGCACAAGCCTACAGCACATCCAGAGCAAACCTGAAGAGGGGCATCAAAGAGGCCAAGCACTGCTACAAGCTAAAGATAGAGGGACACTTTTCCAACTTTGACCCTCGACGCATGTGGCAGGGCATTCAGGCCATCAGTGACTACAAACCCACCCACTCCACCCCCGCAGCCACTGACATCAACTTCCTGAACGAGCTAAATTACTTTTATGCTCGCTTTGAAAGAGACAACAGAGAAACTGCCACCAAGGCCAAACCCTCTGCTGACCACCCGCCAATCACACTCTCCTCCACAGACGTCTGCAATGCACTGGGTCGAATCAGCCCGCACAAGGCTGCTGGACCAGACAACATCCCTGGACGAGTACTCAGGGCATGTGCAGAACAGCTCGCTGGGGTTTTTACAGACATTTTCAACTTGTCTCTTGCCCAAGAAACCATACCAACATGCTTTAAATGCACTTCCATTGTGCCAGTACCAAAACACTCTAGCCCGAGGTGCCTTAACGACTACCGCCCTGTAGCACTCACACCCATCGTTATGAAGTGCTTTGAGCGGTTGGTCTTGGCACATCTAAAAGACTCTCTACCATCCACATTGGACTCACACCAGTTTGCCTACCGTAGCAATAGGAGCACAGAGGATGCAGTCTCCTTGGCACTGCACTCTGTGCTTACACATCTGGACAATAAGAACACGTATGCACGTATGCTGTTTGTTGACTTCAGCTCAGCATTCAACACTGTCATCCCAACCAAGTTAATAGTCAAACTTGGAGACCTGGGCATCAACACCTCAATGTGCAACTGGATATTGGACTTCCTGACCAACAGACCCCAGAATGTTCGATCAGGCTCCACCTACTCCACCTCCACCACACTCAATACTGGCGTACCACAGGGCTGTGTGCTAAGCCCATTTCTCTACTCCCTCTTCACCTCCGATTGCAAGCCTGTGTATGGATCTAATTCCATCATCAAGTTTGCGGACGACACTACGGTGATTGGACTCATCAGCAACAACGATGAGACCGCCTATAGGGAGGAGATCCAGCACCTGGCCACATGGTGCACTGAAAATAATCTGCTCCTCAACACCACCAAAACAAAAGAACTCATCGTGGACTTCAGGAAAGAGGCAAGAGGCACACACGACACCATCCACATCAATGGAACGGCTGTTGAGCGTGTCTCCAGTTTCAAGTTCCTGGGGATCCACATCTCGGCGGACATGTCCTGGACAACCAACACCTCCAGCCTGGTCAAGAAGGCTTACCAGCGTCTTTTCTTCCTGAGGACACTGAGGAAGAATCAGCTATCCTCGGCTATACTGGTGAACTTCTATCGCTGCGCAATAGAAAGCATCCTGACCAACTGTGTTACAGTATGGTATGGGAGCTGCTCTGCTTCAGAGCGCAAGGCACTACAGCGGGTGGTGAAAACCGCCCAGCGCATCACAGGGACTCCACTACCTGCCATCGACCACATCCAGAGGAAACGCTGTCTGCATCAAGCTCGCAGCATCCTTAAGGACTCCTCTCACCCAGCCCACAAACTGTTTTCTCTCCTGCCCTCTGGTAGGCGCTCCGGACCAGGACCAGCAGACTAAAGAACAGTTTTTTTCACAGAACTGTCTCCATATTGAACTCTAACCCTCGTTGATCCCACTCCCCCTATATACTGATAACCCTCCTCTCCCCCTCACATCTGCCTTCACTTGTTATTTGCACTACTGGATGCTCATTTGCACTATTGACTGTTTATTACAGTAACCCCTGTACATATATGCATCTTGCACTACTTACCTAACTGGAATATGCTCATTTGCACTATCGACTGTTATTACAGTAACACCTGTTCATATATGCATCTTGCACTACTACCTAACTAGAATATGCTCATTTGCACTATATCGTTCATTGCTATATTGCCCATCTTAGCTAACATATCATTATATACATCTATCTGTAAATTCTGCTTATAGTAATAGCCATCTGTATATATATTCAGTACATATCTACCCTGTAAATTCTGTTTATAGTAATATCCATCTGTATATATATTCAGTACATATCTACCCTGTAAATTCTGTTTATAGTAATATCCATCCGTATATTACATTCAGTATATATCTATCTATCTGTAAATTCTGTTTACAATAATAGCCATCTGTATATATATATTCAGTACATATCTATCTGTAAATTCTGTTCAGTATATATCTATCTGCAAACTGTTTATAGCAACATCCATCTGTATATTATATTCTGTACATATCTATCTGTAAATTCTATTTGTAGTAATAGCCATCTTTATATTTATTCAGTACATATTCATGTCCTGCACTTGCTGCTATTGCACTTCTGGTTAGACCCAAACTGCATTTCGTTGCCTCGTACCTGTACTTGTGTAATGACAATAAAGTTGAATCTAATCTAATCTAATCTAAAAAAGTGTTGCGTTCCCCTGAGAAATTTTGCATTCTCTTGCAAAAGTGTTGCGTTCCCCTGAGAAACTTTGTGTGCTCTAGCAAGTGTTGTCTCCCGAGAAACTTTGTGTGCTCTAGCAAGTGTTGTGTTCCCCTGAGAAACTTTGTGTTCCCTTTCAAGAGTACTCTTGTATTGCGTAAGTTAGTGTACGGGGGATTCGCCCAGGGGATTGTTTTTTCTCAGTGGATCTGAAAGATGCTTACTTTCACATTCTTGAGATCGCCTTCGAGAGGCAGGCTTATCAATACAAAGTCCTTCCCAAATGTTTTCAGAGGATGTCATGGCCTCAGCAGTACTCAAACTGGGCCTACTGTATATGCGTCCCTTCCAGCGCTGTTTAAAACCCCGCGTCCTGGCTCGCGCGTGGCGGTCAGGCCACTTATGCATCAAAGTGAACCACGGCTGTATCAAAGCCCTGGCTCCTTGGAAAGCAGCCGACTGGTACCAGTCTGGTGTGAGTATGGGCATGGCCTCGAAATGGAAAGTGATCTCGACAGATGCATCCAACTTAGGTTGGGGTGCCCTGCACGAAAGCAGGCCCATCTCTGGCCTTTGGTCAAGCTCGGAGAGGCGGCAGCACATAGATTGTCTAGAGATGAGAACGGTCAATCTGTTGCTAAGAGCTTTCCTCCCATACATAAAGGGTCACTATGTCCTGGTACGAACAGACAACATGTCAGTGGTATCCTATATAAATTGCCAGGGTGGACTCAGGTCAAGCAACCTGCACACCATGGCCAAACGCCTCCTTTTATGAACTCAGCACAACCTGTGCTCGCTAAGGGCAGTGCATGTGCCAGGCATTCTGAACCAGGGCCCGGATATGCTATCCAGAGACAAAATTCCCCCAGGGGACTGGTCTCTTCACCCACAAACGGTTCAGTTAATTTGGAGCGTCTTCGGCAAGGCAGAGATCGATCTCTTCGCCTCAGAAGACAATGCTCATTGCCCAACATTTTTCTCCAAGAGCAGGGATGCGCTGGCCCACGCCAGATTACCTCAGGTCATCAAACGGATCAGGGAGAGCCCCTTAATAGCCCCTCTCTGGAGGAACCAACTATGGTTCTCCGAGTTGACTCAGCTGCTAGAAACAGCCCCGTGGCCAATACCGCTGAGGAGAGACCTCCTCAAGCAGGCGAAAGGGACGATCTGGCATCCCCGTCCCGACTTGTGGGCCCTTCATGTGTGGCCCATCAGCGGATACCCAGGAACCTCCCAAAAGGGGTGCTGAATACTATTTCTGAAGTGAGAGTGCCTTCAACCAGGTGGCTGTACACTCTAAAATGGTCAGTGTTCTCAAGCTGGTGTGCAGCGCGGAACCTGGACCCACACTTGTGTGGAGTGACAGAAGTGCTCTCCTTTCTTCAAGAGCTTTTGGACGCAGGTCGCTCCCCTTACACGCTCAAAGTATATGTGGCGGCCATAGCAGTGTGTCATGCTCATGTGGCCGGACAGTCACTGGGGAGAAGCGACCTAGTCGTGCGCTTCCTCAGAGAAGCTAGGAGGCTGAACCCGCCTCGAACCCCATCGGTTCTTATATAGGATCTTTCCACGGTCCTAGAGGCCATGAAAGGTACCCCATTTGAGCCGCTTCAGTCTGTGAGCCTGAAGCTCCTTTCGCTCAAATCTGCTCTCGTGTCATGCTTCAGTCATGCGAGTTGGTGATTTTCATGCGCTCTCGGTGTGCTCTTCCTGTCTTGAGTTTGGGCCTAACGACTCCAGAGTTGTCCTCAAACCAAGACACGGGTATGTCCACTCCGTTCAGAGCACAGGTCATTTCGCTGTCAGCTCTTCCCTCGTCTGAGGATCCGCCGCATCTAGGCAGTCGGAACAGCTTTTCATATGCTTTGGTGGTCGCACCAGAGGGTGCGTGATCACGAAGCAGAGATTGTCGTGATGGATAGTAGATGCTATCTCGCTGGCTTACGAGTCAAGGTCTTTTTATAAAGAGCAAGTTTATAAGCACGCACAGCGTTTTAAATTGGGTTCCTATAGCGTAAGCTAACTTACGCAATACGAGAGTACTCACGTAAGGGAATGTCCCAGTTACTAAATGTAACCTCGGTTCCCTGAGAGAAGGGAACGAGTATTGCATAACCCGTCGTGCTATTGTGCTTGGATCCTGAATCCTATGGCGTAAGGGGGGCTTTTATAGCCATAGGCCATGCCCATTTTGGCGGGCACTGACGTGCTAGGGCGCGAAGCAACCTGATTGGTTCGCGTGTCTCAGCCGCCTCTCCATAGGTTCGTTCAGTTACCGCAGCACAGCCAATCAGCACGCTAGTATGCTCTGCTGGGGTCAGCTGTGCAGCTGCACTGCGTTTTACATATACAAAATTATAAGGATAATTTTGGCTGCAATATTCTCCAGAAAAGGAGTTTTTCCCATAGCGTAAGCTAACTTACGCAATATTCGTTCCCTTCTCTCAGGGGAACCGAGGTTACATTTAGTAACCGAGATGTTCTCTAGCAAAAGCTTTAAAATAGTTTTCCCTACCACCTTTCTATCACAGTATAGTGGGGGAACACAAAAGATTTTCGAGAACATGCAAAAGCATTAAAATATACATTTTTTCCTATCACTATGTCTTCTTAGGGGCTCCGTACAAATAATTTTTCCGTACTTTTCTGTACTTGCTAATATGGTTCACAAATTGGCCTGAATGTTTTATTGACGAATCGAACTAATGTATTTCTCCAGTTTACCTCGATGACTCAAACCTCATTAAATAATGAACATTTTTATTTTGTATGAAATATTTCTTCTAATCAGGTATTTATCTTTTTACAGGGTCTCAGCTGGAAGTGGCTTTTTGGGGCTACAGCCGTCGCGATTGGAGGTGTAGCTTTGTCAGTTGTCATTGCAGCTAGAAATTAACCATAATTCACTGTGACATGATGGACGACGTGGTGCTCAAGACTTTGAGCATGCCAAGCCCTCAAAACACCTTACTGACCTTTATAAAAAAAAAAAATTTAATTGAAAGTGAACTGGTTGTAAGTTCTGTTGCCCACCATCGTGCTATAGAGGTTTTAAATAGTGTTCACTTTTTACTTTCAATGCATGAAAGATCAGCTGGGAAGAAATAGATGTGAGAAATATTATATTATTCCTATTTATGTACAGAAAGATTCCTAGTTATAATGAAGAAATGTATTGGTGTACAGAATGATGCTCTTCAGGTGGCTGGACACAGTTGTGTTTAGCTTTAGAACTCTCAGACTGCAAACAACATTTGTGAAGTTCCGTGATCTTATTTTGGTGAATTGAAACTTGCTTTTGAACAGTCTTGAACACTCAAGAATATGATTGTATGCTTTTTATTTTGCAGTATCTGTAGGCATCTTTAGCTTCTGATGCAAAAGAAAGACAACACTATTTCTAAAGTCCTTACACTGATGTGGTACATTTTCAAAGGCTTCAAAATATCTCTGGACCAATGTGTTGAAGAAGTAAAATCAGTCTGATTTTTAATAATGTTCCCAGATTTTCACATTTTCATGACCAAACACTGCAAGGAAGGTCATACAGACCTTTTTGGTTTATATAATTGCAGCTCCTACAAGAATTCTGTGCATTTACTTTGAATTATTTATTTAAGATGAACAGATTTGACAGTGTCGTCATAATTTTTTTCATTGATCCTTAGGTTGATTGTCTCAGTTCCCCATTCAAATTGTTTTTGTAGGTTTGGTAACTTCCAGCATTCCCTTTAAATTTGTTTTGTATATCCTAAAATATACTTTTGCACTTTCTGTTCATATGGTTGAAAATAAAGTGATTTCTTGAAAACCTTTGGATGTCAGAGCCTCTCTATGAATTCTAGATTTGCATCTACTTCAGATATTTTTGGTTAAAAGTAAAAAAAAAAAAGAAAAAAAGTGAAGTGTTAATAGAATATCAATAGAATGGTTCTTTGCACGTGCTGTATTATTAACTGCTATAACATTTGTGAGGTATGGATTCGATGTAAACGTTAACGTGCGTTCTAATGAAATGAAGAATGAATTTGAAGTACATGACGAATCCTCATCCCTTTCGTTGTAGTCGTGTGGGGCATTCCCTATTCATGTTTTTTTTTTTTTTTCTTCAGACATTGACGTTTTTCTGACGCAATTCTGAGTGAGAAGCGATTAATCCAAAACCTTCCCCCACCCCCAGCCAAGAGTTTTCAGTGTACAAAAACAGTACCAAACATGGTCAAATCAAAATTGCAAAACATATACGTTTGTTTTATTGTTAATATATATTCAGGAAAAAAGAACAATATAGTGCTTCAAAGCTCTTTCTAATGATATTCAATGGGCATTCATTCATCTGTCATTTCTAGCAATGTCCTGTTCTTTCGAGTCGGATCTTTTCCGTGATATGGTTCGCAGCGATTCGTTCATTAATTGGACTGAATCGGTCTCGAGTGGATCTCGAGTCAATAATTCTTACTCAAATCCACTCAAAGTACTAAAATAGCTAAATGGCAAAAAAGAAGTTACTTTAATCGCCAATATGCTAATATTACGTTTATGACTTGATTGTCTGTTTTATTAATGTAACAGCGACTTTTCAACTGAGAGATGTATAGGCCTAAATTAATTTTAGTTATGTGTAGTAGCCTATTATGCACCGAGACACTATAAACACCCTTAATAATAAACTGCAACTATTATAAACAGCAGAATGTTCCTGTATATGTTTTTAAGCTTTATTTAGTAACAAATCACACAACAATTAAGTAGAAAATAACAGTAAAAAAAAAAAAAAAAAAAAAAGTAATAATAAATAAGCAACAAAATGACACGGATGAATAAGTACACACAGAGGTATTGAAATCAAATCCATATCTAATTACAATATAAATACAAAGTATACAATTTCAAGGCTTTACATCAGTCTAAAGTCTTTTTTGCCCTGTATATGTTTTTTTCTCTATTGATGCTTAAAACAATACACAAGTAATAACAAATAATAACAGAATAGAAACAAAAACAAAGAAACAAAACAACAATAAAAAAAAAAAAAAAGCAACTGGGGGGAATAATATAAATTAAACATTGTTAAATTGAGAGAATTACATGACACTGAAAAAAGGAAAAAATTGTTAACAGATAATGTGTTTATGGCTTTTTTGTTCTCAGATAATTTAAGTGAAAAGAGGTATTTTAGGAGGTATACTTTTTTAGATTGATCATAATCAACAAAGCCTAGTACCTCATCCTTCCAATACAACACACATTCTTTATAAATTTCATTCCTAATAAATCCTAATACATCTTGCCAAAACATTTTAATAAAGGGACCATGCCAAAAAAAGATGAACTACAGTTTCATCAGAGTTGTTACAAAAAGAGCAACTGGAGGGAATATCCTTTTTAAACTCTTTTTAGGTAGTGACTTGCAGGGTAGCACTTATGAATTATTTTAAAATAAATCTCTTTTACTTTATTGGTTTAAAAAAAAGAGATGTGGAATCTTTTTCCAACAGATATGACCCTGTATATGTTTTTTACAGCATGTAATATATCAGCGATGACGTAAAAGAACAGCAGAACCGTTTTCGAACCGGTTCTTTTGTGAAATGTTAAATATATATATTTTAAAAAAAACGGTTCTTTTGTAAGGAGCTGCTCGAAAGAACCGATTCGCGGAAATGAGCCAGACTTCCCATCACTGGCCATCCCTCTTATGATTACCCCGAAGCCACGCCCCCTCCCGCCTGTACGTAATTCACGCCTCATGAATAATCATACCCTTCGCTCACTCGAGCTGCTTGTTGCGTTCACGGCAGAGGCGCGTGAGCGTGGTGGGAAATGCGAGCAAGATGGCGGCGTTGAAGGAGGAGCAGTGCTACGGACTGTCCTGTGGAAGAGTGAGCAATGGAAGCAACATCTCCGTCTATCACGTCAAGCTGACTGACAGCGCGCTGCGAGCATTTGAAGACTACCAGAGCAACAAGGTAAGACGCGCGTCGAGCGCAACGCGAGGCTGGGTAAACATTGCTAACAGGCTAACAGTAAGCAGCAGGCGACAGTTATTTCCCTGCCTGACAGCAAATCACCCACTCAGCTGAAGAAATTCCCCTCAAAGCGACCAGGAACTTCGGTGTATCGAAACAATCCCTGTCATTTGCTATCGTTGCCTTCCTTATTAAGCACTTCATACACTAATGAAGCCATTAATTAAACCCACAGCAGGTAATAAAACAAAATAACTTGTTACATGTGTGTTGGTTTGGTGGCAGACAGTCTAGTTTGGTTTAAAGTAACTGGGTTCCCAGGATCTTGGAAAACCTGGAAATATTTCTCTTAGAATTGCGATTTACAGGTCTGGGAAAGTCATGGAAATTCCAATAATGAGTAGACATTTTTCTAGTTATGTTGTTTCTCGACCAGGGGCCCAGCAAGGGACCACAAGATGACTTAATTTCTAAGTTATAGATAATGAAAAAAGAATTCAAAAGGTTGAGAACCAC